>VZSR01003282.1:2359927-2401454 GCA_013398615.1 Brachypodius melanocephalos | reverse complement strand
GAAAAAAAGAAAGAAACACTCTACTGCAATTTAGTTAAAATGTGAAGCTGTCCAGACCAGAGAAACACAAAACCCTGCTCTGCACTGACTGGAAGAAGGGATTTGCCAACTGGAAGACAGAAGGAAATATCCCTGGCACTGGCACTGGCTCATGCTCTCAGGTGAGCACCAGCGTCTCTGCCAAGACAGCAATCCTCTGCTCATCATTCAACCTCTGAAAGTGCCCAAATTCCCCCAAAACCACCACATAAACTTATTTTTCACCGGTAAATAAACATTTCATCGGGTAATTGCAGATGACAGATGCAGAATTTTAAACAAGGATAAATTAAAACACGGAGCTGTGCTGGAGTTTTGCACAACTTAGCAGGAACTTTTCTTTCATACAGCATTTCTCAGCTAAAGTTTCACTTCTGTTTTGCAGTTCACCTCTATGTTTAAATAATAATTATGGTTGTGACATACAGTGACAAAAGCCAGAAAATTCAAAATTAGCAGAGACATGCTCTGTCCATTGTTTGAATGTGCTCAGCTGGTTTTGCTTTACTAATACCACCAAGACAGAAATTTTCATTTCCCAAAAACACAAACTTCTGGCAAGGGGTTACAGAGTGAAATAAATCTTATTCTTGGAAGAGACTTTTGTTTGACACCTGAATCATTTCTGCTGGTTTCTCTCCTTTTCCCCCTTCTTCAAATGGAGTCTCAGAACTCCGAGCCAAAATACAGAGTCTTAGAGCTATCACAACAAAAGCTCAGCGTCCAATTTCTCCTTCCAAACACAACCTCCTCCTAAAATATATCAACAAATCCATCTCCTTATTAGCCTGCAAAGGGGCTGGGAAGCCTTGCCACAAGGCAAGGACATCTCAAACATTCCAGGGTGCAATTGCTGAGTGGTGGGGAAGCCAAGGTATCAGAGCACAAACTCCCAGAGCTTGCTGTTCCTGTTTGGAGGTTTTAAGACAGATGCTCTTCATTTTCCCTTCTAATAGGCTGGCAAATGCTAAATGCATCTGACATCAGCACTAATGCCACACACTCCAATGGCAAACAATGAATTTACTCTACTGTGTACCATTTTTGCCCACCTGTTTCCTCTCACAGATTACTCCTTTTTTTCCCCCCCCTCCTCCTCTGTATGTGAGAAATTCCATTTTTTATGTTTATACACACACAGTACACATCTCCTGCTTGCTTTTACATCCAGCAAACACAAGAATGCCTTATTATTCTCAGTGCTGTGAGATGTTAAGCAAACCTTTTCTTCTCCTTCTGATGTAAAAGAGTTTTTTCTTTGCAATCTGAGAATAACCACAAGTTGGGGTGTTTTCTCCCCCAGTCTCTTCCTTAAGTCACAATCCTATATTTACTGGAATTGGCTGGAAATCTGCCATGGAGCTCTGTCTGTGCAGGTTTCCTCTTTGGGTTTAGGGGACTAATTCCAGTATAATGCTATTGTATCAGTTGGGCTCTATCCCACAGGAATTGAGCCCACAGCTTCCCTAATTAGTGTCTGCTCTGATAGGACACTGAACCCGCCAAAGCTTTGAAGTGGATCTGCTGAAGCCATCACCTACAGCGAGATCCCCAAAGACCAAGAGTCTTTTAAACACAAGAAAGCCAGGCTTTATTTGAATAAAATTAGAAATTTCCCTTTCAAATGGAGGGAGCTCAAAGTGGCTGAGGCAGGCAGGGCTGGAGTAGAAAGGTTTCTGCTCCTCTGTCTCTCTCCATCCTTGCTTGTGGGCTTTATTTTATCTGATTCAAGCCTTTCGCAGAAAATTTTTGCCCATTTCTCTCTCATCCCTACAAGGATTTTGGCAGCTTTGGGACCTGGCTGGTGCCTGCTGCTCTCAGGAGCCTCCTGCTATGAGTGGGGACATTTGTACCCTTGTCCCACCCCCTGCCAGCCCTCCACAGCCAGGGAGCTCTGAGGGAAAGGATCTGTCCCTGTGGCACCCAGGAACGCTTCCACCACCCTATCCTGAGAATTCCATCAGGTCCTCAGGACAAACAACTTGTCCCCATCTCCAAAAACCCCTCTCCACTCTCTTGGCTTTTCCTGCCTCCACAGCTCTTGGGGCATGAGTTTTCACATGGAAAATAAGCTTTTCTGTTCACTTTCTTGTCCATTTCCCTCCTGGATTTGTCCTCCTCATCCCACTGGAAGGTCAGAGGGAGCTCTGCAGGTCTCCAGCCCTGTGGGCTGGTGGCAGATCCATGTTTGTCTCTCTCCTCCATGGAAATCACCTTATCAGTGATTATATTTCAGACTGCTGACACCATCCCTCCCCAAAACCTCAAATTATTTCTCCCTGCCCCTTTTCCCTCCCTCACTTCTCCTCCCGTCCATTTGCAAGAGCTACAACCATCCATCATCAATAACTTACCATCAACCCCCCAAATTTCACATCTAATCCACAATTAAATCCAACTTCCACCACCTATCTGCTACAATTTCAAATCCTTGGGATTTTTCTCCTCCCTTACCGCCCCACACTCCTCAGATGTTCTTGCAAATGGGCCATTAATTGCCAGACCATCTAGAGGGAAAAGAAGAAAGCTGGCTACTCTTTGATTGCAGGGTGGTTGGGATTTCTCTGTTTGTGTTAATATTTCTCCCGGCCCACAGGGACGTCTTTTTACCTTTGTTCCATTATTAGTTTTAACAACTGTATTATTTATTTTTGCCGCTTTTCAATCTGTCGTTGTTTAAAAATCCGTCAAACTATAGGAGCTGAATAATTTTTTTTTTTTCTTTCCCCTCCTTCATCCCCAAGAATTAACAAACAGTTTAATTAAGACAGATAAACAGGGAGATGCTGGCTCCCCTGAGAGGATTACATCCACATCTGATATTTTCATAAGAAAAAGGGTGTGTGGGGGGGGAAATATTTATGAGACTTTAATTATATGCCAAGTCATAGTTATAATTTTTTTTCCTTTTCAACAGAATGGATTTTTCTTTCCACCTGGAGCACGGGTCCAGCCTCCAAGCAGGGAGGGCAGAGAATTCCACAGTAGAACCAGGGTCAAGTTTTTCCAGACGCAGCTTTAGGTTTGTGTGGGTTGGCTTTGGGAAGAGGGGATGAAGTGATAGGAAAGGAGGTAATAATATTAAGCTGGAAAAGAGGGAGTTTAGATGGAATATTGGGAAGGAATTCTTCCCTCTGAGGGTGGTGATGCCCTGGCACAAGTTGCCCATAAAAGCATTGATTTTTGCCTTAGTCCCTACAGTGCTAAAATTTGAGGGAAATGTTCATTTATTTCAGCTGATACTGTGAAAACCTCTACAGCCAAAGGTGTAAAACTATGTGCTAAATAACCTCTAGTATACTTTAATTTCCCTATTTTAATGAAAAAAAAAAATAAATAAACCTGGACATAATCAAATGCACATTTGGAAATAAGAACAAAATCTCCTTGAGTCCATTTTTAAGGCCTTGTATAATAATTTTGATCGTTCTCCAATATTAATGCTAGATAGAAGTAAGGCAGAAAAAGTTGCATTGAAAAAAGTTGAAATCAATGCTGAAAGCAACTCAGTTTAAATCCCTCAAAATTTTCAACTGCAGATGAAATAATATAAAACTAACCTCAGAATTCTTCACCCATTCTAAGAAATTTATTAAATTAAACTGGATTACAGGAGACACACTTTTTTTTTTTTTTGCTGCAAATTGCAAAATCATGATCCAGAATGCAGCTGAGAAATTAAGGAATTAAGATGTTCAAAGCAGAAATGCGATAGTGTAATGACAAGCAGAATTTTCCCATAAAAATTTAAAACGGCGAAAAACCACATTTTTTTGTGTTCTCTTTTTGATATAATTATTGTATAAAAAGCTACGGGGTCATAATTAAAGCCCTCGATCTCAAAAAGCTGTCCTTAATTTTTTTCACTCTGATGGAAAAATATTCCATTATTTTAATAAGAAGAGCACAACATTATTTCTATGTGAATTTTCTGAGGAGTTCGGGATGTACTTGAAGGAAAGCCTGTGCACTCAGCTACAAAATAAATAAAGACCAAAAAAACCTCTCAAAATATACCTGCCCCCTCAAAAAAAAAAGCCAAATTTAAAAAACAAATAAAAAAGGCCAAAAATCCACAAGATAAACAAACAAAAAAAAATTCTACCAGAAAACATTAAGACTTTAAATTTTCAGACTAGTTCATATTTCTGTATCTAAAATAACTCCCACCTCTACCAGTCAATAATTTGGTCTGTTTGTTTCAATTTAAAAAAAAAAATTAGCAATTAGATCACAGTGTGAAGCTGCAGAAACCAAAAAACAAAGATGTAAAAACTGAAGTCCACTTAAGAAATCGTATTCCTTAAAGTTCCCAGCACAAGGCACAGTGACAGCGAGAGTTTTTTGTTACCAGGTGATTCAGTAACCAGGCGAGAGAAAGCCGAGCTTCCACGCGAGTTCCGAAAACCGAAACCCGAACGCTCAACGCAAATATCGCCCGCTAAAAAAAAATAATAAAATTAATTGGACCCAAATTTTGGTACAGTTCTGCGCAGAATGGGAACTTGTGCATATTTGGCAGGCAGCCCACTCGTGTATGCAACGCATAAAAACTGTAAGAACGGATTCCATACTGACTACGGGGTGCTTACTTCCCTTCAACGATAATTGTCTTAATGCCTGTTTTAATCAGTATTAACTACCAGCAATAACACGCTTTTAATTATGTTTTAAACGAGCCCTTTATTGGGCTGTTTTGGGAGGCAAATTAGTCAAAAGGAGCTGTTAATCAAAAACGTGTTACTGGCACAAAATAAATGTTCATTTAAGGAGCCATTTGAAATAAACCTGGCTCATTGACTCTGACAACCTACAAGGACACTGGGGCCTCCCGAGGATAACTCCTTCAGCTCTCTCCCAGCTACGCCTTGCTGCTCAGAAGTTATAAGCAGGAGCATTAAGCAGTTTGGGTCATCCATCAGCTAACTTTTACTACTGTACTCCGGAAAATGAGCCTCCCAGGAACTTGGCGGCAGATCTATCCCTTCATTAGCCCAGGGATATTGAGAGAGATGCTCCTGTCACGGAGGGAGGGATCTATTGCAGGGAGTTCTGCCGGTGTCCTCTTTGTCTGGGAGCTGCCTTGGCAGATTCCAAGGTATTTAGGCTGAAAGAGTGGCATAATTGTCTGTGAACATCATTTGTAGGCGTTTTTCCCTTCTGCTGAGTGATGGCCATGCCCGAAAATTCAGCCACGCAGGATATTTTCCACCCAACACAGAGCCGTCACCCTCACTGCACAACTTTAAACAGAAATTTCATTGAATCCGTTCCATTGCCACGTCTGAAAACTTCATTTTGCTGCTGCCATTTAATTTGAAGCGTTTCAGCTTTAAACAAACTGAGGAGAGCTTGAGTTAGAGCAACAGCCAGGAAGGAGCCTGGGTTTAAAGTCCTCAGATCGTGGTTCTTTGGTTGAAGCTTTGACTTGTGAATTTTAAGGCAATCTTGCTTCATGACAAATAAAAAAATATAATAAATTAAAATCTGATCTGACTGCTCTCACTTGGCATGTCTTGGTTAACTCCTTCAAAGTCAACTTTCACCTCCAACACCTGTAGCTTCAGCTAAAAACTCACTGAGATATCATTCCCCCCACCCTGCCTGTGGCACAGAGTGCTAGAACAATATAAAATGAGTTGTTATCATTTTTAAAAATAGGTTTTCCTCCATCAGGAGCCCCTTCAGGACTGTGCTGGAGTGAGCTCTTATTGGGGAGGCAGGTGGTTAATTAAGCATCAGCTCACAGTGTGTCCTTACGAGACTGAGCCCGGGGGTAGGAATGAACTTGTGAGAGAAACCACCGCTGGATTCACACCACCACAAACAACCCCAAAACCTGGGCAAACCTGTCAAAAATCATCCACACCAAAAGCTCAGGGAATGCTGCACGTCCTCGTTTGGCTTCCCAAAGCCTGCTGTCATCCACAAAATCCACTGGCAATGCTCATGTCCAAAGTTATCACAGGAATAATGACAATATCAGCTCCCAAAATCCTGTCTCCAAAGGTAACTGGGGCCAGCAGCAAGGCAGGTCCCAGAGGTGTTGCGACACACATTTTAAATGGCTTTTAAACAAGGGTTTACAGCATAAACCACCACCCTTCCTGCCAGCCCAGCCATACCTACAACACCTTCAACCTGAAAAATTCCCTGCTTATCCCAACCAGGAATTCCAGGGATGACTCCACGTCAGCTTGGGATGGAGCAGGAGGGGACAGAGAGAAGAAGAAGTGAAAAAACCTGGTGGGCGGCAAAGAACTGGGATGGAGCTGCCTTCTCCTCCTGTTTGTTTTCTTATTCTGCCAGAGAAAACCCCACCTGGCAAAAAACCCCACAAGCATGCAGAAATCGTGAGCACCACAACAAACCCAAGCTGCAGACAGACCTGAGGGCCTTCCAAAGCAGCAGGAAAAAAAAAAAAAATTGGCAAATCTTGACCCATAATTGCAATTTTTGACTCAGAGTCCTGAAATGGGGTGATTATGAAAGGTGAGGTTTTATTTCTGACTGACTGGGGCTCCTCCCTCATTAGCAGCATTCCACGACGTGTTTAAGATCCTCTTACGGTCTGACAAACACATCTTGGTTTCATTGACTTATCTCTAATGCTTTCAGTATGTATCTAAGGGAGCAAAATGCCCTTTACACGCTTAAATTAAAGGGCTTTAATGCACTTGAAAAAAAAAAAATGAAATAAAATTTTTACCAAGGACAGCACAATAAAACACCTTGAGACAATTACTCCTAATGAAATACAAAGATTACCAATAGCTACTGACATCTTCCATTACAAAAGCCATTATAAATCCTCTGTCTCGTGGAGAAACTTTCCCCACTTTTTGAAGATTTTCACCAGACCGTAATTGCAAAGCTGATTTTTATTTTATTGCATTCAAAGCTGATTGCACTCTTTTTTGACGGACTTCATCATGCTCCAAAAATAGCATAAATGCTTTCCAAGATGTGGGTTTAAGAAAGTTATTGGGACTGGCAACTTCTTTTTCGAATTATCATGCATGGATCTATTTTCAACACCCTCTTTCTCAGCCCATTAAGAGTATTTCTGCAGCCTTCATCCACAAGCCACAGTAAAAGGTTCTGTCTGACCCTGCTCCAGAGAAGTGAGACTCTCCTGCTTCCAGTTAGCAGCAAAAACCACAAACGTGGTTTTGATTTCTCCTTTAAGTTTCTGGAAATGCACAAATGAGGTCTTTTCAATAGACCGTAATTTCTGCTCTTTTTTGGTGTTTTTTTTTTAAATTAATTTTTTTCCCCCCAACTTCTTCCTCACACACAATTATTCCAGTCACTACTCCCTGCATTTTGGTGTGTTCCTTGATGCAAAGTCATCCTTTGGGGATCAAGTTCCTGCACTTTTATTTTTTGTATTAAAAATTAACAGGGAGTAAGAAGGTAACCCTGTTGGACCTGGTGAGAACCTGCAGAGATTAATTCTCTGAGCACAAATCATCTGACTGTAACTACGAGATGACTCCCAAAAGTTACAAAATCTAAGACAAGTCATTAATTCATTTTCTCAGCCCCCACAACAGAAAAACTAATTTTTTAACTGGCAGAAAGCTGAGACTCAGAGATAGAATCTGATGGATTTAACAAATAATAATCTGGAAGTCAAAGGAAGATTTGAGTGTTTTACTGGTCAGTCCAACACTTGGAAACCCCCAACATGAACAAAAAATCCAGGATATGAACCGACAAGAGCCAGCCCTGTCCTTCCATCACCTTCTTTCAGCACTGAGTTCACCAAGTAAACTCTGAATTACAAAAGAAAGATAATTCTCAAATCCAAGCAACCAGGACAGGTGGTACAGAAAAAGGATGCAAAAAACCCATTACAATATATAAGATTTTAATCTCTTATTTATGATTCTTCCATAAAGTTTATTATAAGTCATTATATACGTCTCCAAGTATCTCATCACAAAATGACATTTACAATGTAACCATAGCAAAATAATTCTGCACAGAACAATTTGCAAAATATCACATCAAAGGTAATGTGGGAGTACAACATAATTGTAGCAATTTCACCATATTAATACTATACTGCTCATACTTTGGGCCCTCAAGCAAAATAACTTTACAGGCAGAATAGGTAGGCAAAAATACTTATCTCTGTTTGTATCCTCTTATCTCAGATCTGCACAGAGCAGAGTGTGAAATATATGAAGTATATTCAACATGACTAATAGGTCACACTACTTCTTCCAGTGAAATCCAGGGATTTTTTTTTTGGCACAGAATTACATAAGTGGTCCAAATCCTGCTGTACATCTAAAAACCAGCTAAATTTAAAAATTAAAAATAATAAAAAAGTAAATAAACTAATAAAATAATAATAAAATAGTTGTTTTAATTATAAAATAGTTTTTAAAAAATAAAAAGTTATCTAAATACAAATACCTCTAAAAGCGCCACTGGGGAAAAAAAAAATCATTATTACTGAACTGTCTCCTATTCCTATTCCATCCTAACAAATCCTTCATAAGAGAGACTGAAAGCAGCCCTGAAAATAATTTATTTAATGACAGGATGAGAAAAGAGAGCGATGGGAAGATAAAAATAGCTGCGGACCAAATTTGCACGGAGCACAACATGAAAGTTTTCTGGGAGGCTGGCGGAGCCTTCAGAGTTGGGCTGTTGCAGGGACATTCATCTAACCAAATATGAGGCCCTATGGGAGCTCTGAGGAGATTAAAAAGAAATAATGAAGGCATAATTGTGGGTTAGCTGGGAATAGTTCTTTCTCCTCCTCAGCATATGGAGAAGTGTGTCAGTCAGATGGTGCACACTGGAAGGTAAAATACCTAAGGGGTTTCAGCGCCTGATGCTGCTTTATCTCTTTGTTTTGCTTTCAAATTTCCTTTTTCATCTGTTATTTTAAGAGATACCAGGGCTCGAGGTATTCTCTGTGGGTTTGTCTCGCCTTTCTTTTTTTTTTTTTTTTTCTTTTTTTTGTGTCTTCCTCAGGGTGGGAAATTGGAGAGCCACATTCGTTTGTGCATTGAAAATTGTTTCCTCTCCTTGCAGGTGGAGCATACCTGCTCACACCTGATCAGAATTATAAAGCTGAATATCTACAACAATTTTTTTAAAGAATTTTCAAAAGGACTCCTTAAAAAAACAAAACAAACACTGTAGACCAGCTGTCTAGACAGTATTCTTTCATTTGCTTTAGCACCTATTTGTTCTACAGGATCTGCTGGACATAAATTGCTCCTCCTTGATTTAAACTCTTTCAAACCTCTTCTTTTCCACCTGACAAAACAGCTCCATCAGAGGATGGTGAGAACAAACTGATTTTAATGCCACCAAAGCCAAACCTCAGCATTCACGCAGGCAGCAGCTTTGCTTCAGATGAGCTCAGATCACAATATTGAAATTATGCACCCTGTTATAGGTGTGTTCCAGGGGAAAATCATAGAAACCAGACTGATAATATTAAAGTGTAAGTTAAATTTCAGATTTTGGCCCGGATGTGTTACCTTAAGCTCAGCCCAGACAAAAACCCTTGCTGAAAACCAAACATCAGTGCCCACCCATCACCTTTTTCACTCTTCCTGTCTGTGAAACCCTCAGCTGATGTAAAAGACAGGTTTAAAGCCCCAATGCAAACACAGAGACGTAAAGCAGAGTGACACATCTTGAGGCAAATTGGTTTGGAGCTGTTTTGTGTCCCCTCCTGCTCCTCTCCTTTCTCCCCAGGAGTGGGAGCTGGCTGCTCCTGCTCTTGGAGAGCCACAACACCTCCTCATGTCAGCCAGCATCTCATCCTGCCCCTGCTGCAGGGATCCAGGGACAACTATCTGCATTTTGGAGCCAGTTTTCAGCCCTCTCACTGCACAAAATATCCCAAATTTCTTGCTCAGTTTCCCTGCGTAGTGCCTTGAGAACCTGGCTATTATTGTGGAATGCAAATGGTAAAAGTGGAGCCAACTCTCCACATTTTCTTGGTTTAGAAAGTAACCTCCCCTTCAACCCAGAAGATGTAAAGGGAAAGTGATCTCTGGATGTTTCAGAAAGGAATTGTGGGGTCTGCCTCAAACCAGGCCAAAAGCAGCATAAAAACAGGTCACCATCTCCAGGCTGACCTCTCCAAACCCCAGGCACGAAGAGAAATAATTCACCAGCTCATCACCATCTTGCTGCCTCTTGGATAATGGTTGAGAGAAAGGAGAATGACTTGGGGGAAAAAAAAAATCAAACAATGCAGAGAAAAGCTTTAGATTGAGAATATTTTCATGACTTTTGAAGTATGGGTACACGAGAAATTTTGCAGAGCTTGGAGGAAGAAGCTCAGGGAGTTTTGGGGATTGAGGTGGTGGGTGGGGCATGGATTTAGAGGGATTTTGGGATAAATTCATTGGCAGACACATAACTGGCTCCTTTTGTGGACACAGCCATGGGGTGAGGCTACAGGGCACATGGAATTCACCCATTTTGGAAAGATTGGGGTTTAATCTTTCCCAGGGCTTGGTGGATGATATTTGACCCGCCCCCCACTTTCATATTGAACAGGCATTTAGCCCAAATCATAACCCGGGCCGTCGTTAGCAGAGCTTCCAAAAATATATTTGAGCCCACTTATGAAAATTAAGCAGAGCAACAAAATTATTAATAATTGCTAGGAAAAAAAAAAAAGGCAGGAAGTACTGGAGATTAAAAGAAGATGATGTATTAGACTGGAAAGAGCGAGTCTCCAGAAATTATCCTCATTTTTTTTTAAGTTGAAATGGGTGAAAGTATTTTACAAAAGTTGTTTTAATGAGACATTTTCTCTACATCATATCAGGACAGAACTGTGAACTTTTTTTAATGGAATTACTTGACAAACTGATCAGTGCCATATCACTGCCTCCAGACACAGTTCTTTTAATGATGTCCAAACTACTTAACTATTAAAATGAAATTGTGAGCCAGCACAGTAGGAAGTAGATTGAGCAAGCTGAAGATCAAAGAAGATACCATCACAGTGGCCTTTGTGTGCTCACTGTAGGTTTGCTCTGACTGAAGGGTAAAGTAGTGGTGAATTGAATTAGATTGGGTTGGTTCTGTACCAGAGCACTGAAGGCAACATAAAAGAAGGGTCAAATAAAATAGCACGAGCCTACCTTACCCTGGGCAAGATTAAAACTGAGTCTGGGATGCCATCAGCCATCTTATCACTTCATCCAAACACTGCTGGGGACACAAACCTCAGCAATTCATTTATTTATTGTTTTGTTCTGTGCTTTCTATACACACACTTCACTCACAGGTGAATCACAGGGAAGCACAGATTATTTTGGGTGGGAAGGGACCTTAAAGCTCATCCAGGGACACCTTCCACTATCCCAGGTTGCTCCAAGCCCTGTCCAACCTGGCCTTGGACACTTCCAGAGATGGGGTTTAATGTCTACCACGAGGTTTTTCTTAGAGGAAAAATTAATTAAAGAAAAAGAGGCTACAAGATTCCCTCATCTCCAAAAGAAATATGGAAAGAAATTCATGAAGTAGATGCAGGTCTGCAAAGTTTTCCCAGGCACTTGGGCACTGGAAAGGAGAATGTTCTTCCCCCTGCTCACACTCCCTCTTGACCTTCACAGCAGTGATTTTTGGTACAGAATAAAGGTAAATCAATTAATTAAGTATTTAACTCTTTTGGAAACATTAGAGATGCCCATCCTTGAAGAGTTTGAGTCATCTGGCACTGGCAGTGAGATTAAATCACATGAACTGCACAGCACCTCTACACAGCCCTGATTTGGGGGAAGGCAACAGAAAATGGAATCCAAAGGGTAACAGCAGAAGAAACCCACAACTGTTCATTAAAAAGACCTCAATTTAAGGATTTTGTATTTGCACCTCTTAAAACAACACCCAACTTCTTTCTTGCTCCAAGTTTTCACTCTTTTACTCAGTTTGAACTTGACCTTCTTAGAATTCTTTTCAGTTTACACTCCTGTTTTTAACAATCCCAGGCTGAAACAACGAGCAGACTTCAGGAGAGACCATCAACATTTCCAGACAAAAAGGGATTTATTATTTACCTTTGCACTTTGTGCCACAGCCACTCCTTCTCCAGGAGCAGTACAGGCATGGACGCACACAGAGCCTCGTGCTGCACCTTTAAAATTTATTTAAATTAAACGTAAATAAATTCTAAATATTAGCAAGAAGCTACAGGTGCTCGGGGAGAAGTTATTTGTGTTTTATGGGATTCATTTTCTGCACAGTATGTGGAGAGAATTAGCCACAAAACTTTGTTATTACCCAGAGAAGTTGCCTGTTTAATTCTCCTTTGTTGTTTACAAGATTTACCTCTCTGTGCTTTTTTAATATTTAAAATATCAGAGTTTGAGTTTGGGCAGGGGAACAGGGAAGGGAGGAGAGTTTTGAGCAGGTTTGGGTGTTTTAGATGTATCCAGGGGGTGTTCCAGGGGTTTTGAGGGTTCATCCATCCCTGCCAGGATCCCACCTTGCAGATGGTGAGCCTGGGCAGGTCCTTTCAGCCTAAACATATTCCTACTCTGAGTATTTGGGCTAAATTCCATGGAAAATCCTCCTTCTGAATTAAATCAGGCTGAAACATCCTTCTTTTTGACTCCATCAAAACTCAAACCACTGCCACAAAGAACATGCCAGGAGAGGAGAGAAATTCGTGTAAGACGTAATAGGTAAAAAGAAATTACTGACACAGGAATTATCAATTCTCCTTAAAAGAAGAAAACAGCAAATTAGTCCCTGAAACAGAACAGCCAAAGATCAAAACCTGCCCACGAGCTCTCTCCTTGTGTGACTTTCTCAGGGTTTTTTTTTTGAGAGGGGAACGGCTCATTTTGGAGCCCCGATGAATCACTGGGTTGGATGTCCAATAACAGCTGTGATCCCAGATAATACAACTGGAATCAAGGAATCCTTGGATCTTCAGTGGAGGAACAGAGCCCCAAGGCACCCACTATTGCAATTCCACCAAATTTCTGTGTTCTCACCCGTTTCGTAATTACACACGGAGAATTTTAATTTGCATTTTTGCAGAAGTTCAAAAAAACCCAAAAAATAGCACCACACCAGGCTTTTTTTTTTCTCCCCCACAAATGTCACAAGGCTTTGTGTCACATCATGAGTTAAAATTGTTTCATTAACCAGGATTAATTAAACACCAGGTGGATTGGACAAGTGGGCTGCGCCCTAAGTTTCAGCATTACAAGAGGAAATCAAGGAGCAGATCCTCTAAAGTGAAAAAAAAACCCTGCAACTTTGAACTTAGAGAGCTAAAACTTGACTAGCATTGGATTTAACCTGCTAAAATTCCAGCAATTCCAATTTCAGGGATATTTCCATGCTCCTCTGAAGTTCATTATCTCTTTTCCTCTAACTCAATAATGTCATATACACTCTCTCTATCTATAGATCTTCTTTTAAAGTTAAAATCTTATTTTTCCACACAACCCTCGATCCAGATTTCTTTGGTTTTGTGGGAATATGAGAAGAAAAAAAAAGGAGGTAAAAATATTTAGACTAACTTTTCATTTGCCTTTTTTGTATTTGTAGACATAAATGAACAGTGGCATTTCTCTGGTTTAAATTAATTTTGGTAGCCCTGTCACAAAATTCAGATCTTTTCTGCGGCACAAGGAGGAAACAAAATCCAAGATTAAACTGGAAAAAAAAAAAAAAAGGCAATTTTCCACTCCCTAACCTGCTCCCTATGATTTCTCCATCATGCAAGGGATGGGTTTTTGGTGAGATGGGCACTTTTGTAACTTGCACAGTTTTAAAAATATTATCACAGCTCAAGACATCGTAGTAGCCATCACGACAACACAAATAAAATATTAATTATTCTGATAATAAGATTTTAACTACTATTAGAAGCCTGGTAATTTGCCAATGGTAAAAAAATAATCAGCAGGTATTTCAGTCTACAAGGGGAAAGTCAACTGAAAAAAAAAACCCTAACCTTGTTCAATTTTAATTTATGCTCACTGGAGTTGTGGCAGTGGCGCATTTTCATTTTGAACTCCTTCAGCATAAAGCAGCTCAGCAAAGTGTCCTCACCAGACACAAAATATTTCTCCTTCCCAACTCTTCCATTACATTTATTAACACCTCAAAGCAAAGCCCAAAGATAACATTTGCCAAAATCTTTAATTTCATAAAAGCAGAACTGTGTTTTCACTCCAGACTACACCAGGTTAAAGGAAATCTTATGTTCCCATTTTCTTGTACTAATTCCAGACATAAATTCTTTGCAGGACAATAGACCTTGAATCTCCTTCACTGCAACAGTTTCTCAGTTCACAGACATCTTCTAAGAGTGAAACACTCCAGTCTGCAATTACTCAGATAACCTTAAAAACCCTTTCTAATGAAGATGAGGTGAAGAGCAGGATGCAAAATCAAGTGAGAAGTGTTTTCCTTGTGGGCATTTTCAAAAATTCCTCCATTTACGTTAAAAAAGAAAAAAAAAATTCCAAACCAACAAACCAAAACACAACTCTTGGAATAAAACAGAGTTCCCAAGAAACAAACCAGATAATAAAAATTATGAGAGCACCTCATCCTTTCTCTCCTTTTTCTAAGCGTTCCCCACATTTATCCCAAGCCATCCCTCGGCACAAGACTTACCAAGGACACCAGGACATGTCCCTGCAGTGGAGCCATCTGCCCATGGTGGTGACAGGTCTGGAGAGCAGCAAGGACACCCCAGACCCAGGGGGGAGAGGTTAAAACTCCCTAAGCCTGGATTTTCAATTACCAAAACCACCTGGAGGCACAACATTTAATGGCTTATCTTAAATACAGCAAAGATTGGCCAAAGGCTCCTTTGCCTCGTGAAACTTCTCAATCTCTCCTTTAAGGGGAAAAACCTGGAAAAACTTTTTCCCACCTCTATGTCAGCTACAATTTAAGTTCCCTGGGTGGCTGAATTATCTTGAGCAGCCTCACCTAACAGCAATTTCCTCAACAATCTGGGAAAAGCCACCTGCCCTCCCTAAACTTCAGGGCAGGAATTTGGTGCTCTTGCTGCCTGGGATGTTGTTCCACATCTCCTGGAATTTCAGAGTGCAGCTCCCCAAGTCAGGGTTTTAACCCTCCACCCTCTCTGCCTGGCACACAAAACTGCACATGGTCACATCTTATTGTTTCAAGGATAAAGATTGTTCAGGGCATCTGACACTACATTTAAATTATTCATCCATGGGTATTATTTATTCATCAGCTCTTGAGTTATCTTGCTTTGCTGAAGTACCTGGTTTTTATTGCTCACAAGGAAAAAAAAAAAAAAAACAACCAAAACATGCCATTTTCTTTGTTTTAATTGAGATTTTTGGGGCTTTTTTCAAGCACCTGATTGGATGGCACTGATAACACCATATGCTGGGTGTGGCCAAATTTTGAATAATTGTAATTTCTGAGTGCAGGTGCTTCAAGGTGCTGTCAAGCCCTGCACTTGATTTTCAGGGACCTGGCCAAGCTCTGCATTTCTGGGGGACAATAAGGGAGACTCTTCTGAGATCACATTTGGTGTTGTACATGAAGGGTTTGATATTTGGGAATGTGAGGGATGGGTCTCACCCAAACTGCCACCAGAGTACCAATAATTAAAAATCCTCAGTGTGGAAGTGCAGCAAGGAGCAGCCTCAGCCCCTTGGTTGTTACTGTATAAATCAAATACTTTGATTTCAAACACATCTTTTACATCTTCAGACCAGAATTTTTCCCTCTGGGCACAGCCAGCCAGCAAAACCTGAGCTGAAGGAGCCATAAAGGTGTGCTTGGGAGTGCACAAAACCGGGAAAAACAAAACTTCACAGGTTTGGGTTCTCATGCTCTGGAATAAAAGTGTATTTTTTGGACCTACAGTTATTTTATTATGGTTTCCCTACTCTGTGACTGCACACAATTCTGATATTTAAAGTGGTGACTCCCCCAGCCATGAATGGAAATATTTCTGACCACAGAACTGCCACGAGGTGAAAATGGCAATCACGTGTGCGTTTGTGTTTGAAGTGGAAGCACAAAAGGACAAGCCCAAAATTCCTTCAAAGCACAAAACCATTGACATTTTCATGATGAACACAGAATCACTTGGCTTGGAAAAGTCCTCTAAGACCTTCAAACCCAACTCCCAGCACTGCCAAGGCCACCACTGATCCATGTCCTCAAGTGCCACATCCACACGGCTTTTAAATCCCTCCTGGGATGGGGACTCCACCTCTGCCCTGGGCATCTCTTTTTTGTTTGACAACCCTCTCAGTGAAGAATATTTTCTTATACCTGATCTAAACCTCTTTAAAACACTTCTAGGAGTGCAGAGTTAAAACTGAGACTTTCCTATTTATGTAGGTAATAACTTAAGGTCTGATACCTTCCTGCAGTGAAACCCTCAATACTCCAAAATATATTTAAGAGGAAAACTACAACAGAGACGATCCCACTTCCCAGTTTTGCAGACAACACACTAAAAAAGCCCCTGCCCACCACGGTGTGTTTTGTACCACAAGACTTCACAGTAATGTTTTCAACATAAAAAAAAAAAAAAAAGGTCTGCAAGGCTTAACTCACCAGTTCAGACATTTCCCTTGCAGTTAAAAGTTGGCTTGCGATGAAGGCTCCAGTCTGGGAACAATCTTTACCCACTTGAAGGGGGGAAAATCCCAGCATCTTACTCCTAGGCACTGCTGTTATGGTGGTATAAATTGCATTTTATCAGTTTCAGCTGTTTTGGGTTGGGGTTGTTTTTTTGTTGGGTTTTTTTTTTTTTTTCTTGGCCTGTACATAAAAATCTGTTTTAAGCTGAAGTCCTTCAAGGTTTACTAACCAAATTTTGCTATCAGTTACACACGCAGCCCTATTAATGCTAATGAGCTGCTAGAATTTAAGCAAGGGTAGAATTTGATCTTTCCCCCATTATGTTGTAGGCCATCTAGGTATGTGCCTGCTTTGACTTAAAATCCATTCAGCAATTTCTCCTCTCTAATGAGGGAGCTGTAAAAGCAGATCACAAAATGCCAAAGGTACAACACCACCAGGTCAGAGCTGCATCTCCTCTCTGACAATGCCCACTGCTGAGTGTTTCCTGGAGAGAGCCCAGAGCCTTGAAATGAGCTATTACAGAACGCTCTGCCTAGAGAAAAAAATCTTCTTGACCCGCCTCTCTCCTGGCTTGTGCTCTGAACCATGAGTTTCCCACTCTTTACAGAGTTTTTAGAAACAGGTTCCTGTAATCAGATCTGTGAATGACAGTCCAATTCTGCAGCTACAGAGGGGCCTGGGCAGTGTGTGCACAACAGCTCCCATTAATACCCAATTACTCGATGTATTTACAAGCCATTTACTTTGTTCAGATTGCAATCCATTCTGCAGTGCTTCCAAAGCAAAGCCTCCTCCTCGGATCAGCTCCCATTACAACCCTGGCCACAGGTTTTTAATAATTTCCAATTTAAGAAAAATTAACGCTTAATTACAATGGGTTTGAACTCGGGAAGGGCTGCAGCAATTAGACCCTTCTGCCTGTCTCTGCCCTTCTTTCACCCACAGGCTGCCAAAAGAACATCAAAACTAAAAAAAAAAATCCAGTGTTTTGACTTTAAGAACAGTTCTAACTTTGTACCTTGATGCTTGTGGTGATGCAGCATTTGTTGGTCACTTCTTTCCAATCCTTTCCTTATTCACTTCACAGCAAAAACTTGCTCTGTGTATGAAGATGAGAGAGAGAAAAAGATTAAATAGAAAGGATTACCTGTGTAATTTTATAATCTGCATAACTGTACACAAGTTATCTTTGATCTCTCTCAGCCTCAGTGCACAAGCTGGACAGTGTATAAGAAAAGAAAGATAATTCATCACCTCTATCACAGATTCTGGTGGGATGTAAAATTCTCTAACCCAAACTATTCCCAGAAAGCTGTTGTTGCTGAGCCCCTGATTTTCTGGACAGCAAGTACAGGTTCATTCCCAGCTGCAGCTCCACTCCAGGGACGTGAGCTCCAAACAGGGAGTGAGGATCCGTGTGTGTCACCTGAAGGTGCTCTTTGCTGACATTCCCAGGCTCCTGATCTGTTAGCACAGAAATCATTCCCCCCACCACGGGGTCCGGACGATTAACCACCATTCCTAAAGCACTCAGATATTTCACAGACAGCAAATGAGGCAAATTAGGGATGACAACTTCAGAGCACCAGGTTTGAAGAGCTGGGAGAGGCCGGTACTCAGCTCTGGGGTGAGCCTTGTGGGTGATGGACCAGAGAACCATGGAATATCCTGAGTTGGAAAGGACCCACAGGGATCACAGGAGTCCAGCTTGTGGCCCTGCACAGGATAACCCTAAGAATCCCACCCTGTGCCTGGGATCCTTTTCCAAAAGCTTCTTGAACTTGACTGAAGAGCTCCTGCTCTTTGTGTGATCTGAGGCGGGACATGACAAGGTTGTGAGATTTCAGCCTGTGGCACAAAGCAGAAGCAGGAAATGCAAAATCTTCTTGAAATGCATCAGTCTGGGGGTATTTGACTTTGCAGCCTTCATGTTTCCAGTGTGAGATTTGGTTTAATAAACGGGATCAGTGGTTCCAGGAGAAGCAGGATTTGTTGGGCGCGGTTTCTCCTCTCTGCAGCGTGGATTCCTCACTCTCACATCTGAACTGAGGTTGCAGCCTTTTCCTCCCTAATCTGAGTCTTTCCCTCGTACCCAACTGCCCATTTTCGTTACATTTGTAGGGATTTAACAGCATTATGATCTTTTTTTCTCAGTGGCTAAAATTGCCCAACAATTGTGTACGAACATAGACACGTTCTACAATTACAAACTTCTGGTTCCCTTAGGAATGGATTTACAAATCCTGGTTGTGTGGGGATCTTGTAAGTCCTCTGCAAAAGGGTGCAAAGGGGTGGAAAATACAGGGAAGTTGCAATGCAGGCATTAAGTGATGGATGAACACATCATTATGCTGAAAACAGTAAAAAGAAATCAAAGAGATGGGTTAGAAGAATACAGAAGTTGGATGGGCTGGTGGGAATTAAAACACTCTGGAAACAGGGTGAAAAAAAAAAAAAAAACAGGTAAATGCTGAAATGGCCTTTGAATGCACAGGTAGTGCAGGCCAGGGTAAAAAGTCTTAAAAAAAAAAGGTACTAAAGTCACTCAATTCAAAAAGTGATGTGAGGAGCTTCATTTGTGTAAGAGATTTCAGTCAGGAAAGATAAGGAGTACAAATATGAAACAAGAACGTGGCTGATTTGGGCACTTCACAGAAACACAACTGAAAGCTTAAAATTTTAAAAGAATAAGCAGGGAGAATGTGAATAAAACACCCCAAAGTGAGCAGGAATTCTGCCTCAACGGAGAATCACGGATTTAATTAATCCTCTACAAAACAATTTGAAATTATCACCTGAATGAAGGTACTCTGTTTGCAAGGTGATTAAGAAGGGAAGGGTCAGCCCTGAAATCAGGGACCTGCTGTGCATCAAAAATGCTGCAGAGGAAGAAATCTGAGAATAAGGGGTTTAAAAAGCTCAAAGTCTGCCAGAAAAACAGCAAAACAGATCTGCCATGGGTGCAATTCCATGGATGTTAAAAATGGGCTGCATTGCCTAATGCCACAAAAATTGGGAAAGCATTTAGGATAAAGAGGACACACCAGCATTTTTTCTTTTGAAAGAATTCTTCACTTCCAAGTGGGAAAGTGGTGCAAAGGAAAGCTAAATTGGGTCAGAGAGCTGACACTTCATCCAGCTGCCTGTTCCTGCCATCCAGGCAAGGTTCTGTCTTCCTGGAGGAACAGAAAGCAAATTTTAACACCTTGAGAGTTCAAAAGCTGTGTTAGAGATTGAACTCTGAGAAGATGTGACAGTAAAATGAAATCATCCATAAATGGAAGGTGTGGGTGCCAATTCTTCAGAGCTCTCTGGTCAAACCTGCATAATTTATGCATCTTGAGGATACCCAACCTGAGCTTCTGTATGCCAAGAAAAAGAAGGAAACTTGGCTCCAGTTTGTGGGCATAAACACTGCCATGTCTTCATTTCTTGGAAATAAACTTTATAAGCCACGATACTAACAAAAGGAGTTTGTCAAACGGCCTCCACAGTAACTTTATTTTCCAGTTTACAAATATGTGAGAGGTGAACTCAACCCAAATCTGAGAAAATCCTGATGATGGCAAGCAAACTTCCCAGAGCCTTTGGGAAAAGCAAATGCAGGGAAGTTCAGAGCTAGATTCTGTACATATCTCTGTGTATATATACATGTCAGAGATATAAACACAGACTCAAAGAATTTATTCAATGCCTGGTAAGAGAAGCTTGAGCTTTACTGCATTTGGCTATAAAAGTTAAAAAAAACTTCCTGGTTGCCATTTCCCCAGAGCAAACAGGGAAATGCCTCCTGTACATCATTCAGGTGGTGCACAGCGATTTTCCTGGTGCTGGTCACAGCCCAAGAACCTGGATTAGGATTTATGATCAACTCCAACCATTCCCCAGCACTGCCAAGGCCACCACTGACCCGTGTCCCCAAGTGCCACATCCACAGGGATTTTAAATCCCTTCAGGGATGGGGACTCCACCCCTGCCCTGGGCAGCTTTGCCAGGCCTGGACATTAGAAAATAATGGCAAAAGAGTAAAATTCCTACAGAGGTGACTGTGCAGCGTTGATCCCCAGCTCAGGAGTCCCTGTGTGCTGGGAATTGTCTGTCCGTGGAAATGCCCAACGTTAACAGCAGAACTTGCCACGCCATCAGGCGCTCCTCACATTTGTATTCATTTTAGCAAATCCAGGATTGGCCACAGCCTCCTTGCATATTTTATAATTAACCGGAATCTGCTTTAGTCTGAGAGACCTAATTCTTCCACCACATACATCACCCATCCTTCTGGCAGCATAATTTACATCTCAAACCCGGAATAATTTTGCATACGTTTCATTTTAGCATTCTGACAACTTTAAAAAAAAGCTTTAAGTCCGTGGAGTAAATTATCACCAACCTTGGAAAAAAGTCCAGGAAGTTATTAATGCTCTTTTTATGCATAGTTGTCTGCACAGTTTTGGTGTCTGTCCCCTCTCAGCTTTATGTGGTGATACATTAACAAAAGTGTCACAGGGCATATGAAATTCAAACCAACATCGTCAGGTTTGCAGGAACATTTAACACATGGTTTAAACTTTAGTGTTTTCCCAAGGGAATGGTGCAACCTTTGTTTACTCTTAGGCTTTCTTCCCTAGACCAGCTTCTAATTTTTCTGTTTAAAAAAAAAAAAAAAAAAAAGGCTTTTGCTGCTTGGTTCATTCCCTGGACCAACACACTCAGCGCTGGAACAACCTAAAAAACTTCAGGAGCTTAAAAACAAAAACCACTGTTCAACAGGGAAAACCTGTGCTCCTGATTTGCTGTCCTTCTGGCATCCCCAAAAGAGGGGCTTTATTTAAAATGAGCCCTGAACACATAAATACTGCTGGTTCTCTAAACCTCCAGTGAGGTCTTGTTTATTCCTTGTTAATACTGTCTGAGATGAACACACTGGAAGCACTTAACCAGCAACAGCAACAAACTTCTGCTATGTTCAAGCAGAAACAAACCACTCAGCTTGTCAATATACACAAGACAGCAAACTTTCAACATTCTTGAAGGTGTTGGGGCTTGAATCATTTTAAAATAAATCCTGCTTCTTCTCCCAGAAAAAAAAAAAAAACAGTCTTCATTATTAAACTTATTTTGTGCTTTGTTATCATTTTAATAGTAATTATTTATATCAAAACCATGTAGAAATTAGGTAGATATAAAATAAATAAATCTATCTTATACTTTTTTTTTCCCATTAAGATAGTGTCTGTGTATATCCACTGGGTGGACAAACTAAATCAGACTAAAACTGTGTTTGATAGTAGAATTCAAATTTGTGTTGGTGTGTAACTTGGTCATATCCAGCACCAGAAAATTCCTGGAAAGATTCCATATTATTTAAGCACAGGAATGAGGAGAGACTCAGCTTTTGGTGGGGTCTAGACCCAGATAAGTCCTGCCAGAGCCATCCTTTCAAAAAAACAGGGGCTGTTCAGACTGGAGAAGGGAAGGGTCTGGGGAAACCTTAGGGGGAATCTTCCAGAGCCTGAAGGTGCTCCAGAAGAGATGGAGAGGGACTGGGGACAAGGGACAGGACATGGGAATGGCTTCCACTGCCAGAGGGAATTCCTGGCTGGCAGGACTGGGAGGGGCTGGGATGGAATTTCCAGAGAAGCTGTTGTTGCCCCTGGATCCCTGGAAGTGTCCAAGACCAGGCTGGACAGGGCTTGGAATACCCTGGGACAGCGAAAATTGTCCCTGCCATGGCAGGGGTGGGAATGGGATGGATTTTTCAGGCCCTTTCCAACCCAAACCTTTCCAGAACTGTTTGCTCTCTCTACCCTTGTGTTTGCATGGAAAAAAGAGCAGGAAGAGAACATCCTGACAGGGTGATTCCTACATCTCCCACATCCCTGCAGTGCCATTTGCATCCAGCTCCAACCCAAGGATGCTCTGCATGAAATAAGTTCTACCCCGGGTTACCCCCTGTGCCAGTCAGGAGAAAGCCCTTTCCCACTGCCTCCTCCACCCTCTGGAAGCACAGACTCCCACAGAGCCTGCACGTGTGAAGGAAAGGGGGAAAAAAACCCTTTCTCAATGCTAGGATTTCCTCCTGATGTAAATTTTCCCCCGCCGTGCCGGAGCGCAAGAGAAAATATTTGCTGCACATCCTTCGGGCGTGAGGTCACGGGCACTGAAATCCCCCAAAATCCCCCGGAGAGGCTTGGGGAAAAAAACCTCTGGGACCTTTGGGAGGTGCAGCACAACCTCTTTATCAGTGCTGTGCCGCTTTGTGGGGTGCAGGGGACGAGGAATAAAGTTTTTCCCACTCCCTGATGCACAGCCCTTAGGAAGATCCTCCAACCACGCACGCACAATGCACACCCTGCCTTCTCTAATCCCTTTTACTCCCTCCATGGCCAGCTCTGAAATTTCCTCGACGGGCTGCAAACTTTTTTTTTTTTTTAGGGTTTTATAATGGTAATCAGCGATTTTAGAGGGAATAAATCTCTCCCCGAGCCCATAGCTGTGGATAAAGCATCCCCAGGAATAAGTCAGGGAGAAGCGTCGGCGGTGGAGAGCGCTACATTTCATGTTCTGCCACAGAAATGCTTTCTGGCTGAGGTCTAATATTAATCTATTTTGTCCCTGACATCCAGTAAAAACTACGGTGTAGCAAATGCTTTTAAAACACACATATTCAATAGCAGACACAATAAAGTATTCTCGGGACCGCTGGTATGAAGAAGGTTCACACACACACACACACACAAATATCTTTGAAACTCCAGTTAATCAAGGTGTCAAAGTAACTAAAGCAGTTTTACAGATTTTATTGAAAATAAATCACTTTATTATATACTGAAATATATATTATTGTTTCCCCGCAGAGTTTTCCTGTCTGCTCGCCTGCATTTCCTTATTTATTTTTTTTTTAAACAGAGTATCTCCTGCCCTCTTTAGTCCGGTTTTTATAACTACATTTAGCAGGGAAACCCAGCCTTAAAGCCCATCTCCAGCCTGCCTTCTCCTCCTGCCCTATGCAAAGAGCCCATTATTTGCCATTTTCTGGCAGAAGTGGCGCAGAGGAAACCCAGGAGGAAATGATACGATGGCTCCAGAGCCCCTCTGCCCCTCCCTGCCCAGCTGGTTGTGGGGTGATCTTACTGGGAAGCTGGGGGTGGCACCAAAACCCCAAAAGATTCGCACCTTTGTCTGCTCCTTCCACGCAGGGATGCACAAAAACCCCACAGAGCTCAGCCCGGGGAAGGCAGGCTCGGATGAGTGAAAGGAAGTATTTGATGCCACCCTAATGGACATCCTAATTGATATTTATGGACTTCCCAGGGAAAGTTTTCGCTGGAGGTGTGTTGGGTTTTTTTTCAGCTCTTGTTATTTAGGAGCTGCTTTCTTTCTAAAGATGAGATCTGGCTCAGACCAGCGCATTCCTTTAAAATTTGGTGTTACACAAAGCTCCTGTTAAGTTACCCATTGGCTAATTATTTTTTTCCAAGCCACAAAAATTATTTTTTCCCACTTTCTACCAGCTTATTGCTATAAAATAATCACTTTTTCATAAAGTCATCGCATCTACGCAAAAAAAACCTCCTCCATCATCTTTTTTTTTTTTTCAACATTTCTTCCTAAAGTTAGATGTCTAATACAGTTGATGTATACAAAATAAATACTTTCAGCATTTTTGGACTGCTTTCTAAACTGATAAATTTCACCCTGATAAATGCAAATTCAGCAGCACTTCTTTTAAGATTACTTTTATTTTTTTTTTTTCACCCCAGAACCGGTTTGAAGTGGAAGCATGGTATCTAAAATGGGCTTAGAATATTAACAAAAAATTGCATCTGTGCTCGGGAATTTTATATGTTTATGTATATTTATGTATTTCTTATTCTACATCAACAAAATTCAATTACATTTGCTGGTCAAGGGAGGGGTGAGGACTCGTGCAGGTCTCTCCCTCTCTCCTGGTTCCTCAGCAGGACAAAAGTGGGACCCAGGTGATGGAAGAGGACCAACCTGCAGCATCCCAGGAGCTGAATTCATAGTCACTTGAAATTTTATTCACCCTTGGGCACCTCTAGGTTGTATTTTCTGTTTTAACACTGATTTTTACAGTTCTTTATCCACTTAAACCCCAGTAACTTTTAACAGAAATCTCAAACTCCACAGTTTCTACGGAGCAAAGGATTTCATCCTCACCCCTTAACCTTTAAGGCATGAATGTGCTAAAAAATATGAAGCATTATCAGTTTTCCAAATAAGCGTTTCATTGGGGTTGTTATTCATCACCAGGAAGTTCTGATCACAGAATTCTGATCAGGCAATTCTGATCACCACAAAAATTTTAAAAGTACATTCTTTTAAGGAATGTGTACATGGTTTCTTCCCAGCTGATCAGCCCTGATAGCACATCAAATTCAAAGGCTCATGTCCAGCTATTAAAGGAGAATTTACCAGCAAAATAATGTGAGTGTGCCTTCCACACTTTAAAAACGGCCTGTAATCAAAATCTAATTAGTATTCTATTTTCCTAGTGGGAAAAGAGAGAGAAATGCACACAGACAGACATGGTGTTAGATATTAAGCCAAAAGATGTCTCCAGAAACCAGCCATTCATCTTGTGCTTTCTTTTTTCCTCTCTCTCTCTCTATCACCAACATCTTGTCTCTTGAAATATAGACATCACTAAATCAAAAACACTTACCTTTTCACATCATTACAGAATTGCCGAGATTAAATAAGAGCTCTGTGCAGCTCCTCAAATCTCAGCTATGTTTTCAAACCACCAGGGAGGGCTAGTTCTTCCTGCTCGCACAATTATCAAATTGTTGCCAATCTGAGCGTCCCCTGTATCAATCTCATTATTATTAAGCAGCTGAAATCACCTATGGATCCCATTACCATCACTTGGAAAAAGGGTCACGGGGTGACAGCTGCAATTTACTTTAAAATTATCATTGAAATAACCTTTTATTTACAGGCTCTTTAAGTTGTTTTAGCGTATTTCTCGTGCTAAAAAGCAAAATTTAACGACCTTAGAGCTTCCCTCGGTTTTGTCTGCTTGTTGTGGGGTTTTTAATTGTTTTTTTTTTTTTACTTTGGAAGTAACAGGGACACGATCACCTATCCTTTGTTTTCCTGGTGGAACTCCTGAGGTTACTGCGTGGCTCACACCGTAAAAGAAAGGGAGGTCAAATCACTAAAGATGAAGTCCTTTTGAAAAGTTAATTAGTCACTGAAAATGCATGAGCATTAAGAAAAAAAAAAAAAAAGGGAAAGGAAAGGCAGTTTTAACAGGACTTTCTCTTAGCAACTGCTCAGTTTTCATTATTTCATCCTTTAAAGGTGTCTGTCAGATTTCCAGCTATAAAAACAGAAAAAAAAGAAACAATTTTTCAACATGAATAAAAAGCATAAAAATCGCCTTCCTCATGTTTTCAAGAAAAAAAAAAAGAAAAAAAAAAGAAAAAAAAAAAGACTGCCAGAATTTGTTTATAAATTACAAGTAAACACAAAAGAGAACAATCCTTGCTGGCTGTCTCCCACTCACTTTTAAGTGGATCACTCTGCAAAATATTCTGCTGTTGGGTTGATATTTTTAGAGGGAAACATTTTTGCTCAGTAATGTGGAAATAAAATCACTGCAATCACTCCCTTCCTCTGAGAAAATGACACATAACATTTTGCATTTAAAATTCAATTGAGAAAGAAACTGTATTTTTTTTTTTTTTACCCAAAGCCTTGGAGCTGTGCATTCTATTTTTATTTTTTATCTTTTTTTTTTTTTCCTCTGGCTCGCTCAGGCTTCTGCTGCATTTTGGATCTGAACTTAATAGAAGATGCCACAGAAAGCAGCAGCTACAAGTAGTGACAGAGACTTATCAAACAAATATGCAAGGGGACGACAGAGGAGATGAACAAAACAACACTCACAAGTTCAGGATATGATTGCTCTGCACGACTGTAAACTGCCAGAGATTTTCATTCCTGTCTCTCATTAATTCCTCTCACTCCTGGAGTGGTATCAAGTGGGAATTCCTTTTAAAACTGCCTATAAGATCACCCCTTTTTTTTAGGTAAAAATCTGTAGTGCAAACCAGTCATATAAACACCAAAATGAGCCCAACCAAGGTTTGCAATTGTTGCCATTTTTAACAGCATTTAAGGAGCATTTTGCACCTCTCCCCTTTTTTTATTGAGAAAGGGAAGGTGCAGATTTTTAAGCAGATATTGCAATCTCTGCTCTCTTACCTGAAGTATTACCTCAGCATCTACACCCTCTAATGACTCAACACCTTCGTGCCACAAAATGCCTGAAACAGCTCTGACGAAAATACAAAACCAAAAATAATTACACGAAACAACGGATTGTGGCCCGTTTCAGAAATAAATTCGCCTAAAATGTGAAATGTCTCTGTCCAGACACAAACATTTCATTAGCAAACCCTTTGTATCTCCCTCTATTTACAACTACTCACACAAACTCCACCTAACAGCTCATAAATGTGGGTCTTGTAATACAAACAGCCATAAATACACAACACACAAGGGCTAAAAACGTATTTATATTAATATTTGTAATAGAAATCAGCTCTATCTTCCAAAGGCATCCTTTGTAGCTTCCTTGCCTTTTAAATTCAGCTATTCTTGAGCACAGTTTGTCTTTGAAATATGTCAGGATAATGCATTATTGAAGTACTGTACTGAGACTGTACATAAAATCAGTCACGTTCAACAAATTTCCATTTTACTTAGAGATTTTTTTTTTTAAAATAATTATTCCTCACTTCTATCATGGCCCCATCCTCAAGAGCTCTCTGGTTATGCCACTAAAATTAACCACATGCTACAGGTTATGTCTCCCAGGGACTTGCCATCAAGAGAAACTGAAGGTAAAGGAAGAAAGAAAAATAAAATGCATTTTCTATCGCTCCTGTGAATAATAAATGAACCAGGTTGCAAAATTAGGCAGCGGACAGATGAGCTAGATTTGAAAAAAAACTTTGTTAATTGACCAGATGCATCGGAAAGGTTTATTTCGCAGTGTGTGGATTTTGAAAGCTGTGGGGAACAGCAAAACAAGGATTTAAAACCTGTCTAAAAACTTCTGGCACAAATTGGCAACGCTCGGTGCAAGAAAGAGTTAAGTCTAACAAGCAGAAAAAAAGAAATTAACTAAAGTAAGGCCCTTGTGATACAATGACACTTGCTCTATGCTCTTACAGAGAAAAACACGATGATAAAACACCACAAAGAGGAGTGTTATGAATTTTATTAATGACTAGAAGACAGTGTGCAAAACATCAAAGGTCTGTGGAAAAGATTAATGACCCCGTGTGAGACTGTTTAATTACCTCCAGCTAATTAGATTCTTGACCAAATTTTTAATATCTGCATTCCTTCTAAAGCCTAATTGAGATTCCACATTATTTATCAATCTTTCAAAAAGCCCTTAGTGCGCTGCTTTTTTTTAGGGCGGTTTTCTTTTTTTTCCCTTTGCACTTTGACTCCATTTATGGTCAATTATTAAATAAATAGCAAAGTAACCATTCTCTCCAAACCGTGTGCGTGGAACACTTTCCTGCCTGTTTATTTTGACTGCGGGCCTATCGCTGGCATCTTTTATACACAACGAAGCACTCGGAGAAATAAACTGACCCGCTTCACTGTAAACAGCGGCGATTATATTTTTGTTATCCGGGCCGTGCTCAGGAACTCCTCATGTGGTTTCTGTAAATCAGCCTTTGCTGCTGGCAAAGTCAGTTTAATCCTGACTTCCTTAGGCTGGGCGCGAGCGTTATCGCGCAGAAGGAGGAGAGGCCCGTCCTCGCTGCTGGGTTATTTTCCCCCTGTCCGTGTAGGAATTCGCCAGTCCTACAAACCACCCCTTGTTAAACGACTCGCCTTTTATAAGGAGATTCATGTCAGAAGGCAAGGGGCACCTGCAATAGTTGGTTATTTTTTTAAACCCCTTTGGATTTTCTGCTATCCCCAATTAGCGGCCGCTGTCTGCGTCACACCTGAAGACCGTCCTTGGTTTGGGGTTTGCCATGACCTTGCTTTAAGGTTCTCCACAAAACTTTCACCAATTCATTCTGGAGTGCCAGAAAAGGGAAAAAAGTCAGGCATTTCAAGGCCCGTGATGGAGAATATAATTTTGTGTGACTTTGGATAATAAAACACTTCCCAGCTCTGCAAAAGCAGAGAATCTCTGCTCTATGCCTTTGCTTTAGCTATAAACTCAAGAGTCTGATTTGAAACCATTTGCCTCGAAAATATTCTTACACATTTTATTATAAATTAGAAAAACAAAGTGTGCACATGCAAAATGATATCTTTATATTGCATGTATAAAGCAAAATTCTTTGGGAAAATTTGTTTGCCATTTCATGTAGATTTTTTTCCAAATTATCCACTAGAGTTTAGCTCATAAAATTGTACCACATATACAGAAATATAAGAGACAGATTAAAAGAAATATATATATTTTCTATTAAATTCTGCATGTCTTCTGTTATTTGTATAAACCATTGCTGGCTGGCACAGCTATTAAAATACAGAGGACTTTTTTCCTCTGATGTAGACATGAGTGTCTGTATGTACAGACACTGAAGAATTCTACAACATTTTAATGTATGCAACTCTAATAAATGAAGAGGGAACAGGGTGTGGAGGGAGGGATCGCATTTTTCATTATCACGTTTGCAACAAGCCCTGTCCAATGGGATACCAACACACAGGAGTTATCACAAAAACACATCGTTTAATAATATTAAAAATTGTTTGTCAAAATGGCAAAGAATGCAAATCAATACAAAAGGACAACGAACCAGGCATGGAAGAGACACGTAATAAATTATCTTTAATTTCTTGGGAGTGACGAAATATCTGGTTACACACTAAATCACTCACAGGAATTCTGCAGGAATAAACTTATCTGGGATGCAGTAGTCAAAGTCACTTGATCTCTCTGGTGCAAAAAAAAGCTTAAAGCGCCTGAAATGTGTGTATCCAGGTATTGGTTGTGTGCACCAGTTGGTAGAGAACTGCTTCAAAACCATTGAACACTTTATCCTTATAGGTATGGATATTAATAATATAATTTGGTTTGTATCAATGCACCATAAATTAGGACCATGCTTTTAGGTTTGTTACTTGGTAAAGAGAGGATTAGGAAAGAAAAGCATCCCTGTTAAACAGAGAACCCACTTTTTTCAAAACTGAGGGCACTTTTGATGTTTTCCCATGGAAAAAGAGCTGAGATTTCCTATCTTGCCCTCCACATCACCCTTATTTCTTTCACCAGGCTGAGCAGGGTCAGTGTTTCTCCCTCCCAGCCTGCAGCCACTGTCTGAGGGATTCTCTCTGCATCTTTTACATCTGATCCACCGCTCCAGCCCCAAATGTGTGACAGGTGACAGATGCTCCTGTGTTTTGGCAGGACCATGATGGATATTGGTACTGAGGCAACAGATCTATGGATAGACAAGGTGGTGATGGGATTAATACAAAAGGCAATTCAGGCCCAGTTTGACCAAATGCTGCGTGGATGTGCTTTAAACCAGCATTTGATCTGGTTTTAGAACCTTCACCAAGCCAGGGAGACCCTCTTTTAGTCCATGGGGGCATCCCCTGCCCTGCTCTCCACCAGAGATTTCCCTTCTCCCTCCTGCCACAACCCTGCTGCTTCAGGGAGCATTGAACAAATCACAGCACACTCAAGCAAACTGAGCAGTTCCCTATGGAATTCCATATGGAATTCTGTATGGAATCATGGAATCAGAGAGTCATTAAGTTTGGAAAAACCCTCTAAGATCATCAAATCCAACTGTTAACACAGCTCTGACAAATCCACCACTAACCCATGCCTCCTAATCTCCACCTTGCCTCATCTGTTAACATCCAAATCTCCACTTACTCAATTTATTTCCAACTCTGTGGATGCTGCTGATGGTGCAAGAACAGTTTCTAAACAAACAAACAAAACCCCACGCCCACAAATCAAACAGCAAACCAAAAGCTCAGTCCAACTTGACTCAGTACAAAAAACATCTGTGCTGAGGAAGAAAATTCTGGGATTGGTGCAGCATCCAGAAAAGGCAGTGTGAGGCTAAGGGGAGGGCCTGAGGCAGTAGGAGCATTCACCTACTTTAGAAGAGAATTTATTAGCCCAGTCTTGCCCCTGTGGCCTTTGAGAGAGTCAATAACGAGCTTGTCTCCTCTGCTCTTCCACCTAGGAAAGACAGACAGATATCTCCACTGCTGATCCAAAATCTGCATCTCCCTGAGAGGGACAGTCAGCCGGAATTCTGCTCAGAGCAGAATTTCTTCATTTTTCTGTAATATTCACTCTCAACATTCTTATCTGAAATTCTTCATTCCATCTCCCACTGGATATTTAAAGTAACAGAACAATGGAAGCTGAGTAATTATACTGAAAGAACAGAGTAAGACAAGTTTCGTTGTATGGATTTTGGTTTTGCTGAATTTTAAATAATCTGTTTTGTCCTAATCTGCTGAATTAGTGTTCACCTTTACACCAATATGTTCTCCTGTATCTGGAATTCTTGCATAATTTTACATCTTTCTACACTGAGCCTGCCCAAAACCAAGATCACTTCTAACTTAAAGTGCTCCTAAAAATTTGAAGTGCTCTATTAATTTTAAATTGCTCTACATCATGTCTGCTTAGAATCCCAACTGCTTTTTCACGCAAAAAGTATTAAACTATAAAACGCACATCTGCAACATAACAGCTACACAGCTTTTTTTTTTTATTATTTTAAACATCAGCTTTCTCTCTTTTTTCCTTTATCTTTTATCTTTGAAAGAAAAAAAAAAAGCTCTCTCAGAGAAAAATAATAGAACGACTCATCACGCATTTTACTGTGAGCCTCCCTCTATTGAAAACCTTTTAGGTTTGTCACAGGACTAAATATATTTTATGTCTACCAATTGGTAGCACATAGTCCAGCCCATTAACCTGCCTGACCTCAATAAATTATGATTTCCTGGCAGGAGCAGTGTCCCTGGAAGATTGACACATCCCCAAACGCACTCCGAGGGTTAACAACACTCCCCAGGATTTTTACAAGGCGGCTCCTGATCCGAGACTTCTGTCTCAGGCAGCTCTTTGGAAAATGTCCTCAAAGCCTTTGGTGTTTTCAGAGCCCTGACTTTATCCCCAGCGAGAGGAAGGAATGGCATCGTTTCCAGCTGAGCCCATCACAGTTATCAGTGGAACAACAAAGCCCCGGCGCTCCACCGGCGCGGCTTCCCCGCAGAGCACCTCCGCCAAACCCGCTGCGAGGTCACCGAGATGTCCCTCTGCCTCTCTCTGCTCACATCAGCCTTCCAGGAGCAATCCTCTCACCTGACCCTCAGGGGTCTGTGCAATCCAGGCCTGGCTGTCTCCCACCACCTCTGTCCTCCCTTTGATGTTTGGAAATGGATGTTGTCAAAAGGAACTTGTTGAGCAAAAGGACAAAGAAATTCTGTTTACTGGGATGGTAGGGCTGGCTCAATATAAAACTGGACTTTGTGGACTTTGGTGGCCAGGCTGATTTCTAGGACTCTTTTTTTTTTAGATTTTTAAGCTGAAGGCCTCTCATTTCCTACATTTGCCGGGCAACTCCAGCACTAACAAGTGGATTCACTGTCAAAGTCTTTTTCCTCATGCCACTGTATCTGAAGTACTTTATATTAATCTATCAAAAGGTCACCGCTCCTTTAGCGAGTGACCATAAATACACACAAATACAAAAACCCTGCTCTGAGCATGCCATGGATCAAGCTCCTCCAGATCCATCTATATTTGCTACTTTGCCATGGAGATATAAAACCAGCTGAGTGATGGGATGAAGCAATAACCCTTCCCGGCCACGGTGCTTTATCTTGGGGGTAGTCTGGGAGGAGCTGATTATTTACACACAGCCCATCACAGCAAGCTGCTCCTGGGATATTTTCCAAGCAACAGATTCACACAAAGTTTCTTGACTTTAAATCAGAGCTGCGTCTCTACGTGCCCCCTGCTCTTCAGAGCGTCTCTGCTACCAGAGCAGCTGTGCTCCTGCTGGGGACATGGATTTTTGTTGGGAGGGGCAGCTCCTTGTCATCCAAGGTTAGATGGTACATTCCCAGCTAACCAAGGAGGCACCTGCCTGCTCTGACCAAATTCCAGTTTCTTTTCTAAGATAATCCCAACTGCATCCTCATGAATCTCTGTAGGAGAGCAGCATCAGCTACTGACATAAACAAGGCTCCCACCTGGAAAAAGGGTGTGATTCTTTCTTTGGTAAGATCTTTCATCCACTGAAAGAACTTCTTTTTTTGAATTATCACAATGTAACTTATATTATTGAATGCTGACTCCTATATTACCTGTGAATCCATACAAATTCCCAGTGGGGCTGTGGTTCCTGTAGATTTCTTTAGTGCTCAGCACTATCAGGTGAAACTTTTCCAGTCTTTAACCAGACACACGAATCTAAGGGTACTTAAATGTTTGTTTGCTCTGCTTAAAAGACAATTTCTGTGGCAAAGGCTTTGATGTCTCTGTCTCAAATGAGATCAACAATTCATTATTCACTGGATCAAAACTTCCCATCAAGGCAGAGGCAGCAGCTTTATTTATGGAATGTAACATCTCATAAAAAAGAGGAGGGACTGGAGGAGCTTGAAGGTCCCTTCCAACCCAAACCATTCTGGGATTCTGTGGTGATCCCATGAAACAGCAATTAGAGCAGAAACACTGCAACAAATCAATAGCAGCAAAACTGAAGGGTGATCTCAGCCATCCCTGCTGCCCACAAAGGTGGAGCTCCCTCCTGCAGCCCTGAACTGCCTTTCTGCAGGACAAATTAATGCTCCCACCTGGAAACGTGGCTGAAACATCCTGTGTAACTTTTAGTTATCACTTACAACCACACTGAATATTTCCTCTTTCTTACCTCTCAAGGGAGTTATGGGAAAATTATATTTTGGGAATATTATGGGAAAGCAGCGGGACCCACCCATGAATCCACCTTAGCTATAAAGCCTCCATCACTACTGGAGTTTTTCCACTCTGAAGCTCTCTATCAGGAAACACTGAAGTCACATACCCCCTTTACCTGACTGCAAGATATCTAAAATACAGTGGCTACAGCTGCCATAACAAACCACCCATCTCTATCCCATCCCCTGGGACAGGTTTCTGCCACTTGAATGTTCTCAGAGTCCGAGTTTCCTGGACAAGCCTTTGGTTCAATAAAATATTTGCTGGATGCAAAACCTGTGGTTATATTGGGTTTTGTTAAGCAGCTTCCTAATAAAGGGCAATGCATGTTGAGCCCTCATAGTAACTCAGATGTGACACAAATAATACAGCAGATAATTACAGTGCCCTTTCGCTCACCTCAAATTTAAACAAAGGTTAAGCTGCCCTTTAGAAAAGTAAATATTTTCTGTAGTCAAATAAGTGTAGACACCTTTAGAAACAAGGATATATTGCCAAACTAAACCGAATGGAGAATGGTTACAAATAGAATGATTTCAAAATATAAAGGATGCAGAGCTGCTCAGCAGAAGCAGCAGCCAGACATCCTGGCATCAAGGACAATCCCTTACCTTACAAAATTCCCAGGCTGGTCTCCATATGTTTTCCAAGAACTGTTGCTTGAAATTTCTGTCTGGTAACAGCAGATAGGAGAGAGAAATATTAAAAATAAGAAAGTGCATAATCTCCTCGCCCCCTTAAGTCTGGTAAACAATTTATATCAAATTTCATACAACAGAACAAATCCGTGGACCTTTAAGTAATTAAGAAACAGACACTGAGGCTTAAAAAATAAACTTCAGGGGAAATCTCCCATAGTGGCCAGGAAATGGCTGGTAGGTTTTATTTAGTTCTCATAGCTCAAGGTTTAGCTGTGAGGGAGATAAGAGCCAGGTGTGTTTTACACATCCAATTTGTTTAGTCTGAAGCTCATTCAAACAGCACTTTTCATCTCCAAGTTTGCACCCGACTTCTGAAATCTCTCAAGTCTGGGATGAACGGGTGTCAGATACAGTCAGGGACCCTAAATGAGAGGGATCACCTTTGGGGGGGAAGGAAATTGTCAATTATTTCTGGTGTGCCTGGTTTTGGGGGCTGCAGGGTGCTCAGGCACCCTTGGTGGCTGTGCTGAGATGGAATCATAGACTCACTGAGGATGGAAAAGACCTCCAGGACCACCAAGTCCAACCTTTGCCTGATCATCACCACTTGCACTAAACCAAAAATCCCCCATCTGCTCGTGTTTTGGACATTGTCAGGGATGGTGGCTCCATGAGATGGCCCAGATGACCAGGAAAAGCCAATGAATCCTCTCACACCAAAGACAAAACCACCCTGCAGGTCACTTCCAGGGATTTAGGCCCAAATCACCTCTCCCTGCTGAACAGCCAGTGAAAAGCTGATAAATGCCCAAATATATCTGATTTTCTACCTTGAGATGAGCAAGCCACGAGTCCCCTTCTGGATGGAGGAGGCAGCTGAGTGTGTGTGGGAAGCTGGGGGCTGCAGAAACCTCTGCTGGGAGGAGATTCATCCTCCAGGGATGCACAGGATGAGGCTCCATGGCTGCAGATCTGCAGCCAGACTTTGCATTGGCAGAGGCTCTGTAAAGCAGAAAAAAACATTAAAAGCTTTGGTTCTGAATATTCTGACCTTCAATCACCTCTGGCAGTAAGGGAATTGCAAGGCATTTGGTCAAGAATCACTTTATACATAAAAAGTAAAGGGTTCATTTGTGGCAGTAACATTCACAGTGCTCCAGGACATGGGAAACCGATAGAAAACAGGTAAAATATCCATTATTACCATTGCAGTGCTGACTATCCTGACTTCCAGGCTCTGCTTGAGTCTCCCAAGCCTGTTGGTGTAAGCCACATCCAACTTCAACTGTACTTGCATTTTGACAAGTATTAATGGTGCCCTTCTCTGTTTGATCCACTGAAAAAAAAAAAAAATCAATGAATTTACACCCTGTTACTTATTCATGAACAAGTTGTGCCCCTGAATTTTAACGTGCTGTGCCTTAAACCATCAGCTGTATATCTGCTTTATGTGATGCTCCTACACAAGCTGGCAGTCCATCAATTCAGTGTCCATACATTTCTTTGAAAGCTGTATTATAATTAGAGCTTAGGTTAATACTATTCCGTAACCATAAAGCAGACGTAAAATAATTATAACTCATTTAGTGAAATTAGAAAAAGAGCAATTATTAGGCTCCCATTGTGAGGCTTTGCTGTGAGGGACAGATAATCTATCTGCAAGATGTACTTCAAGAACACCATTTTGAAAGGAATAAAGTAGATAAATTACTGTTTTGTTTGGGTTTAAGAAAACTTAGGCCCATAAATACAAGTTCAACAAACATAAAGGATGTGTGCAAGGGAAGTGAAAGTTTTACTGCAAAAAGAGAGATTAAAGTATTTAGATGAAGCTTTCCTGACAAGGCCTCTCAGGATGCTGGGAAGTTTGATGTGTTAAGGTTTGGAAGGCATTAAATACCACAGGGATGTGGACAAAGGCTCATAAACTTCCAACTAAACACGAGGATGTGCATGGCTGGAGCAGGAGGGAGTGGGATCCACGGTGCTGACGTGAGCCTCAGCACACTGGGAGTGCAGCATTCCACAGAAATCCCAGAATGGGTTGGGTTGGGAAGGAAATTAAAGCCCATCTCATCCCTGCCCTGGGCAGGGACACCTTCCACCAGACCAGGCTTCTCCAAGCCCTGTCCAACCTGGCTTTGGACAATTTCAGGGATTTCTGACAGCTTTAATTGGGATTTATGTATCAGGATTTCTCATTCTCCAAGCTCCTGGTATGCTGAGATATCCATTTTTATGGGAAGAAATCCTATTTTGCTGGGAATACACCTTCCAAGCTGAAATAGAGCTGTATTGAGCCAGCAATTTGCCCACTTTTACCTTCTCTGGTAGGAGACTTAGCGAAATGTCTGATGAATCAGCAACTCAAATGATGCCTTTTCCTGACAGACTCTTGTCCAGCTGCTGCTCACACAGAGGAAAAATCCCCAGTATTGTCATTTCCAAGCCTTAAAGGACAGAACCTGTGGATAAGAGGGATTTTTCCCCTCCCCTCTCAATGCAGGATCTTTGCATGTCTGAACGGTGGCTTAAATATTTGGTCCTATGGGTTTTTCTTACACTTCTAGTAATAGAAAATTACATATTAAACTGGAAGAGAATAAGTTTAGTTTGGATATTAGGAAGAAATCCTTCTCTGTGAGGGCACTGAGACCCTGGCAGAGTTTCTCAGAGAAGCTGTGGCTGTCCCTGGATCCCAGGAAGTGTCCAAGGCCAGGCTGGACAGAGCTTCAAGGATTCCCACGAGAAGAAGAAGATGATCTGAATAAAAATCCTGCTCATGGAACTCAGAGCCCAACCCAAAAACCAGGGTGAGACCCAGTCACAGGGAAATCAATGGGTTCACGAAAATGTGTAGAACACATCGTGGTGGCAGAGCTAAACACAACAGAGAGGCTCCTGCTAACTGCTAACATTAAAAACCACAATGAATTAAACACCAAATGGCTTTAAAGTGCCTGTAATTTATTCAAAGCAACTCTACACTGATATTCCTCATTCCTTTTGGGGTCAGCGCATTTATGATTCGTATTTTCTGTCTTATCTCTCTACAGTCGAGAGAGAGACAGAAGGAAGCCTCTACTATCAGGCTGATTTCAAAAGCTGGAGGTAAAAACATCAAATGTCACACAATATGGCAAAAAATATATATCAAACTCTATGAAATTCTTTGTTTCTTCAGCATAATTTCTCTGGAATGCTTTTGAACTCTCAAAGAATCCTATCAGTTCCTCCCTGCTTAATTAATAGCAACGTGAGAAATCAATCAGCTATCAAGCTATTTTGTATAACTGGGGGGGGAAAAAAAGGAGAAAAAAGCACATACAAAACAATGATTTTTAAAAAAATCTGTGTGTTTTTCCATGATCTCTATGTCCAAATCAAACCTTGTTGATTGGTTTGTGCTGTAACACAATTCCTGGTTAAACGAACCCTTGAAAACAGAAGTGTGGCGAGGGAAATTCGACACTCCCAGCATTTGTCAAAGTTATGCTGGGCTTCCTGTTTAAATAGCGGGAATGTGCTGCTGGAACTGCAGGAATGGGGGAACGACCCCACTTCATCACTAATTTCACTTTCCAAGTGACTGGAAAATTCTCCAATGCTTCCTGCTCAGCAACACAAAAGACAAGTTCAGAGACCTGGTACCTCTGACAGTTCTGAAAGACAGGGAAAAAAAAAATGAATGACGTTCTCCAGAGGATATTTTTCTGTCACTTAAGCAGTTTACATATTTCTCTATTTTTGCTGTATTTTTCTTCCTCTGATCACCAGGGATCTTATGTGAGTTTGGGGTCATTAGGGCTCTGTCTAGTGCCAGACAGATTCTGCTACAGTCAGATTTTTATGATGACAGCATGAAATTTTTGGAATGCACTGGTGAGTTGTGGGACTATTGTTAGGCTGTCATTAAAAAGGAGGGGAAAAAATAAATATATCTTCACTTTCTTGTACTACAAGCAAGTCTTTGGCTTTAAATTTTGCAAAATATGAATGATTTCTTAGAAGAGATGAAAAAAGTAGCAAGCAAGTTGAATAACTAATATTAAAAAAATATTGAACTGATTATTTCCATCGAGAGTGAGAGAAATTTTTTTTTCAGGGTTAGGAGACAGAGAACAAGAGTTGGGAAAACACAAAATATATTTTTAAAAAGCCTAGGAAGAATTGGACATTTTTATTTAATTATTTCTTTCCTCCTGTCTCCTTCCCCTTTCTTTCCAGTGTTTCAATCTGTTCTCCCCATCCTTGGGGGAACACTGCTTGAACCTGCATTTGTGAATTATAAGCTCTCTGCACTGTACATAGCAGTTGTTAAGGATCAACTGATTAACCATTTTATCCAAGATTTAGGGGACTCATTCCAATTTTTACAACTCCATGTGGTTTTTAAATATTGTAAAGCTCTCAACCAATATGTTTTCTGTCTCCCAGCTGTAAAACAATACCTATTGGCTTGGGGGGAGGGAATTTATTTTTCTACAATTTGGGGTATAATACAAATTTTTTTGCACGCAGCTAACAGCATCTTCTGGGAAAGAGTAAAAAAAGGCTCAAGATGAAATATTGTTCTGCTCACTCCTTGCTCAGTCACTTGGGCCACTGAAATATTATGATCCAAACATTTGTAATCACACTGAACTACCTAGGAAGGGATTGATAATGGGATTCACAAATTCACCTGTTTTGTTGGCTTAGCAAACCCTTTAAATCCCTTCATATATTTAATATCCTGTGTATTTTTAAATTGAGAAATAGAGGGCTCACACAAAACACGTCAAACTGAAAAGATTTGTCTTTGTGGGCACTTAAAACTGTTTTATTGAACTGTGGGTTTGTATCAAGACTCTAAGGACAAGGCACGGCTGGAATTCGTGCCCCTCTGCACCTTTCCTCAGTATTTTCTCTTGGGTTTTTCTCTTTATTCAAAGAAAAGTTGCAAAACAAAAGGTAAGGACTGGTGAGTAAATTTAACACTGATGTGTCGTCCCGGGGTGATGCTCCGGGCACCCCAGCCTTTGTTTTCCAATGGCCCTAAAAGAAAAACCCATCCTTCAGGAAGTTTTCCTGGGCATCTGAATTTCTAAGGGTCGGCTTTGAGCCGTAAATTTGAGATTTTTACTCTTTCGGCTGATGTCAGAGTAAACATTAAAGGCTTTATCCCATCGTGCTCCTACCCTGGCTTCAGCTGTACAAAGGATTTCCAGAATTGCCTGTTTATCACCACCACCATCACCGATAACGCCGTAATATTGTGATCACATTATTATCACAACATAGCGGCTAATACAATAAGAACATAATGATCGTAATTACCATTTTAGCTAATGTTATTTAGTGCAACATAACAACGCTCTAACAAGTATAATAACAAAAAATAATACTTAGGGTCCTGAGCAGGAACAAACACGCTTTATGTACACTTAACTGTTGATTTCACAATAAAATCTAAATACTATCAAAGAGCACCAATTTGCTTCACAGGAACTAACCAGGCAGGACAAATTTAAATTGGTTTATCCTGCACTCTTTGTGAGTCGAGCTAAATTCATCTTTACCACAGAGCAGGGACGTGGGCACACATTCAGAGCCATCAGTGCCCAGTTAATCCACACTGGAGCACTAAATTAGGGGGGAATTTCTACATGGCCTGATAGACCCTTCTCAATTAACACTGGGGCATCTTCATCTCACTATAAACACAAATAAAATGAAGACATGATCCAAGACACGGTCCCTAATCAAGACATGGTCAAAGGAGTGCTCAGATCCTGGATTTTGTGATCCCACCCCTCTGGATATTGCCCGGAGTTAGGAGCCACCAGCTGAATTCGCCTCCTTCCTAAGGAACATTCCAAAAGTGGGACATCCAGTTGGGATGCAGGACAGCCACCTTCACACCCAAACCCTCCTGCAATTTTTTGTGTAACTCACTACGCCTCACGTGCTCCATCTGGCACCTAGAAACTCTTCCAGACGAAACTCCTTTAAAACTTCAAGTGATAATTTAAATCCTTGCTAAAAGCCTTTGCACAAATAATACCCAACAGACACTACAAAGCACTTCCTAAGAAGACAATGGGAATTTTACAATTACTGTATCTGTAAGAGCTTGGATCTGAAATGTGCTGGCACTTGGACTGCCAAGATGCTCACTTTGAGATTTTCCCTTTCCCTCTGTATTAAATAATGACATTTGCTTCCTGATATCATATTTCTCCAAGAGGAGCTGGGAGGTTCCTGCAGGTGCCAATCCAGAGGGCAGCGCAGAGGAAAAAAGAATATTAAGTCATGCAGAGTTGCAAAAAAAAAAAAGGGCAAGAGTATCTAAATAAAATAGTTTATTAACAACTGCGAATCTTATAGGATCTGTGTAAAATCTTTCATGCCAGGATCCCTCCATTTTTCCTGTGATGTTCTGCAACCTCTTATTCCCACAGTACTTCTCCCAGCCCTCACCATTTTAAATTTTCCATTATAGAAACGCAAATGGCACAATCAATGCGTTTTTAAGTTTTTCGTTGAAACTGTAATGATATTTTTCAGAAAAAAAGCACCTAAATCTGCTTTCCTGCGAAAAAAAATTTCATACCAGATTTTCTTTTTGCAACAAACTTCTTTTGCCTGTAATATCCCAAAGGGTTTATGGCACACCAGTTTGGGCTGATATACTGCTCCTAGCATTGTTACACTCACAGGAATTCTGCAATATTTTAATTATTTGACTCCTGCAGGTTTAAAAAAAATTAACCCAAGACTCTTAACTGAAAGAAAAACATGAAAACTTCAATTTTATTCCTAGTTTTCCTTGACTTTATCTGGAAGCCTTGGACCAATCCATATCCTGCCTTACCTTTAAGCTGTTTCACATGGATCCCATCTCTTTTTTATTGGACTCTTGATGCCCACTGATGCTTTATGCATAATGATGCTCGAGTTTAATTGAGCTGTAAGCTTCAGTTTAATTATGAGCCTTCGTGATACCTTCAGCACTTTTTCTTCTCTGATTACTGTAACTGGTTCTCTCCAACCCCTCTAAAATCCTTAATCTATTAAACCACTGGTAGACAAGTCATTTTTAGGAGAAAGTCTAATTACTCTGTTGCAATTATCTTAATGCATTCTCGGTATTTAGAGGCAAAAAAAAAAAATAATAACCTGAGTGAAATGCACTTTGTGGACTATTCCAAACATTCCCATTTAATGATCTGAGTCACAGTGCGTGTCTCCTGTGCTTAAAATGAATTTGTGTGGAGAA
>VZSR01003282.1:2335092-2359827 GCA_013398615.1 Brachypodius melanocephalos | reverse complement strand
GAGCAGGATCCTGGCTGTTGTTTGTCTATCAAACACTGTGAAGTGCTAATTTGTAAGAAGTGTTTACACTTTTTAAGGCAGTATTTAGTTAATTTTGATTTATCTAGAAAAAAATGAGCATTTTACAATTTAAATTTCTTACCAAAAAAAAGAAAAAGGAAAAGCAAAATAAATAGAAAGCACTATGATTTAACTCCTTTTAGATCCAAATCTGATGCACTGTTCCTGACCCAGAGATTCCTGCTTAGCTGAAATATTTTAAAATTCTTCCTGAGAGTTTGAAAATTAGTCTCAAAATTAGCCACCACATATCACTCAAAAACCTGAAGAATAGATGCGTGACCTCGAAATTTTTTTGTATTTTTTTTAATATCTCCTCTTAAAAATTTAGTACATTTCATAGCTTTGAATTAAACTATATATTGACTACAGATAGAAATGTATTAACTATATAACTCATAATTAAAACGTAAAATAGAAAGGAATTCACACTAAAAATCAAAACACACCAGCCTAACAAATGTGCGTGAGAGAGGAGGGAGCTGTACATTGCTTGTGTTCAGTCAGAACTGAAAACCAAATAAAATCTACACTCTCTGTATTTCAGTGCCTCAATATTGTTTGTGTTAATAATGCTCTGTCATTTACATTGGCATACGCATTGCAAGCGTGGAAAAATAAAAATAAATTCATTTTGGAAATTGGGAGGGCAAGGTTCAGCATTGATGCTGACTTGGTTCTCTTCAGTTCCAATTTCCTCACTTCTTGTACAAGCACAGCCTCAATGTTACACGAGCTGTGCGCCTGGAATTGGGCTTTATTTAGGATATTCCTTCCCTCCTCAGGATTCGTCACTTGTTCCCTAAATTACAGACTTGTTTTCTGCAACGGGGCTCTTGATGGGTTTTTTTTCTTCTTCATTTCTTCACTCAATGACCACATAATTATCTGCCTGACTGGTTAAATTCCCGAATTTGGGATCAAATAAATTCCTTGCCTACAAATGAGCATATCAAGTACAAGGAACACATCAATTCCAAACCAGCGATTTGTCTTCTTGCATTGCAGGCTGCTTTCTCCAAAGGCATCGCGTTACATTTTGCACTTCACCAAGTGCAAGACTGAGCTGGCAGTTCTGGGAACTGCTGAAACCTCCTGCTATCCCTCAAATCCTGCAGGATTTGCTGAAACAATCTAAAGAGGACAACTGGGGTTGCCTAAGGAAATGCAGAATACAGAAGTTTACAGCTGATCAGCAAGTCCTGATTACGGTTTGTTCTTTATTGTAAAAAAAGGGCTGAGAGATTTCCTTGCCTCTTTCTGCTTCTGTTTTCTTTTTCGTTTTTCTCCCTTTTTTTCTTTCTTTTTTATTTTTCTCCATTTTCTCTGTCACTGAAGCTTTCTGCACTTTCAACGCTGTCATTCAAACTACCGGCCAAACATCTCCAGAGAGTGTTCACATGTTCGTAAGAAATATATTTTAAACCTATAAAACTCTGCTTGACCAGAGATCTCATATTTCACAGTGTTTGATAGACAAACAACAGCCAGGATCCTGCTCGAAACTCTGAGGAAACATATTTTATATCCGTGCTAATTATTATAGTGAGTAGAAATACGTAACATATAAAAATATAAGTGTAGAAAGTACTGAAAGCATTTATACTTGAAAGAACTGACTGGATCAAATGCCGTTCTTTTGAGATAATGTGGTTTTATAAAAGCTGTAAGTATGAGTGCAAACATGTTCCTGTTCAAATATGGATCATTTTAATTTCCCTCATTTTAGCTCCATGCAAACCCATCAGATTTTTGGCAAAGCTGACGTATTGAAAGGTTCATGGTTGGGGTTTTTGAAAATACATATAATATTTATTCATACAATATTATATTTATTTATATATATATATATATATATATATATATATATATATAAAATATTATATGACATATAATTTCATATTATACAATAGATATAATATATAATGTTACAATATATTTTTATATATTATATGTAATATATTCTATACATTGATATATGAATATATATTAGATATCTCTACAAATATATATGTTATTAAAACTATTTTTATTCTATAAAATAGATAACGTTTTCAATTTTTATAAATTAAAAAATAATTTGCAGATGTCTTATATGTATATATATGTCTTATATGTATATATATATGTCTTATATACATATAAGACAAATGTAAAAGAAATTTTTTTTCAATTTTAACTCTTTTTGGCTCTGAAACTGAAAGAAAGAGAATTTCATGCACTGAAAGAAGCAGAATTGTCCACCAAGTCTGATGAGTACATCTCTAAAATCTGTGGGAAATTTTAATGATCAGAAATTTAACCAAAGAGATGAGGACTTGGAGTGTCACTTTCTCCACACAAATTCATTTTAAGCACAGGAGACACACACTGCGACTCAGATCATTAAATGAGAGAGAGAGAGAAATAATTTCCTGTTTACCAAACAAATACTTCATATTTTTCTTCTCTGTTCCCTCAAAGCAGGCTTTCCCTGATGCATTTATGGTGTTGGTGCTGTAATGTGATTTTTCAGGCAGGACTTTCCTTCCAGGTCCATAACACAGACCACTAAATCTCGTGGTGGCGATGCCCAGACCACGAGGAGAGCGAACAGTGCCGCGCTGACAATCCTCAAAAAGCAGGAGCACTCTCCTGCCAAAAAACCACTCGCAGCTGCCTCCTCATTTCCTGGGGAAGTCAAGGTGTTCCCCTGGACCCTCTTTGCAGCTCTGTGATTACGCGAGCGCCACGGTGCTGCTCTGTAATATATGCAGATCAATTCAGCCTCGTTAGCATCGCCCCGGCCTCATTCCTGCAGTCTGGTGCCAGCCTCATCTGCGAGGGTGGGCAGCTCTGGGCAGCTGGATGTGCCAGCAGCCACAGCTGCTCTCCCTCTGCTCCTTCCCATCCTAGCAGGGCACTCCTTCTCCAGGGCTGGTGCTGCTCTCCATGTATCCCCAAATTCCAGCCCGTTAGGACATGGCGACATCGCCGTTCCACGCTCCTTCCCAAAGCGTTTCCCTCGCTGCTATCACACTACTCCTCATTAATAAGCTTCCCTCCAACCTGAATTTTCAGCTTTATCTCTTTGCCCGTACTCCAAAACACACCCTGGAGTAGCCAACAAACTGCACCCCACAACCACCCTGTTTTTTTCGTACTTGGAGCACCAGCTCAGATAAGCAAAGAGCTGCAGACTGAATATTGCAACTTCGAGCTCTCCCTCTGCTCCTTCCCCCTCAGCAGGGCACTCCTTGTCCAGGGCTGGTGCTGCTCTCCATGTCTCCCCAAATTCCATCCCATTAGGGCATGGCAGCATCGGCTTTCCCGCTACGTGCTCCTTGCTCCTTCCCAAAGCGTTTTCCTCGCAGGTATCACACTACTCCTCATTAACAAGCTTTCCTCCACCTGAATTTTCAGCTTTATCTCTTTGCCCATACTCTAAAACACACCCTGGAGTAGCCAACAAACCGCACCCCACAACCATCCTGGGGTTTGGAACTTTGAACACCAGCTCAGACACGCAAAGAGCCGCAGACTGAATACTGCAACTTCCAGCTTGCAAAAAAAAAAAAAAAAAAAGCAGTGTTCAGGCACTGAGACAATATCAGAGCTCAAATTAAACACTTTGACACTGCTAAAACCTTCTCTTGGATTTTTGTCTGGCCCAGGTCTTACCTTGCTGTACAGGGAGTTCACATCCATCATTATTCCATCTTCAGAAGAATAAGGCAGGAAAATGCGTCCTTTTCTGTCTCTCTGTTTACTGCTGGTCATAAACCTGGGAAAGGTTTAGAAACGTGCTTGTGAAATTTTTTGAAGATTTTTTTTTCCCTCTCTTTCAGGAATTGACTTACCAAACTAAATCCTTTTCTTAGTTATATCCTGCAAATGTTAAATTGTGGCAAAACTGAAAGTTCAGCCACTATTAGAGAAATGGTATAAATTGCTGCAAACATTGGTAAATAGAAATGGACTCAAATCCAGAGCAGGAACACAACACAGTTTTCTAATAATTAATCACAGGAACAATTCATACGCATCACCTTCCCTTCAGGACTTTAAACAAAATTTAACACAGTTTTTCTAAAAGGTTATGCTTTCGTTCAGCAGGAGGTGATGCATGATACAGAAATGGGTGAGATACACCTGGATATTCTTGTATCTTGAGTAATATTTTGCCAAAAATTTGGAGTTTTACTCAGAACATTAACCTGAATGAGTGATTTCAACTATCAGTAGATCATAATTTTAATGGAATATGAGCCATTTATCTAAAACCCATAGGGAAAAAAATATGAATGACTGGTTCACTGCACGTTTAGCTGGCTGAAAATAGAGCCAACATTTACCAGAAATTGTTTTCCTACTAGACAATAACTGAATCTGGTGGCCGCCAGATTTCAAACCATCACAGAGCAGAAGAGAATACAACCTGTGAGCATTTCAGCTGAACATGACCATTATATTTTCTTCCCAGCTGCAAGAGTTTTGCACACCCACAAATTTGGGGATGATTGCAACCACATTTCTCTACCTCTCAGTGAACTCTCAGTGTAATTCCTCCTCACTGTGTCCCTGTAGCTTCTCTGTTTCTCATGCCTTGTGTGAAGCACAGACTCTTCAATTTGAAAGGTGCAAATTTTGCATCAGATCAAAGCACATTTTAAAAAAAATATATTTCTGTTTCAGTATCAAAACTGTGAAAACTGGTAATTAAGCAAAATCCAAACCATTTGTATATTTTGGGGTCAGTAGGGACTATTGTCACAACCTTTCCAACACGCAAAAAAGCATTTTATTCAAGACTAGATTCTCCTGAGCAATATATACTTCATAATTTCCCAGGAAAATATTTACTTAAAAACTCACAGGGAAAATATATTTCACGGGGGAAAGGCTGCTGAATTTAAGTAGGGTAGCAAAATACGATGTTTTGACTGGCATTCTACAGTTATTTTTTCATAACTTTTAATAATGTGTTTCAGTTCTGGTTTATTCAATAAACAGCTCAATCACTTGATACTGAAATCACTCTCAAAATTTATTTCCTTCTATCAGGCATATGAAGCAGTTTGTTATTTATAGGATGAATGTTATTATTGTAGGGTTTTCCATGGATGTTGACTGCCCACTACTGACTGATTGCCTGACCTTGGGAAAAATAAGATTACTGTGCCTTGCTTTAAGAGAGTTTTACCAAGAAATTAATGGATTTTATAAAGAAAAAGTGAGCAAACAAATCTAAATTAGTGGATTTCACTCGAGAACTCCTTTCAGCCTACCTGATGGAGCTTGGGGATGGGGCTTGGCTTGTTTTGGTGGTTTTTAGGAGGGGTCAGAAGTATTTAAAAAATACTAATTTTGATTATTTCTCTCTGCCCATGTCTATGAACGCCCTCTGACAAAAGATCTCTGGAGATCAGTGTCTGACCTGCAGCCCAGGATCTTTCAGCATTCCCAAATTCCCTCAGTCCAAGCCAATGGCAGGAATTTCTCCTGCTGCCTCACTGCCCAGGAGATGCTGGTCAGAATCTCCTCGGTGTAAATCTTTTGCCTCATCAGGAAAACTTCCCTTTTAGAGATCCTTCACTAAAAGGATAGCTGATATCAGGAGCTTTCCCTGGAAGAGTTCATATCACATCACAGCTCCAAACCCTCATTTCAGCTCCAGCAGCCAAAGGCAAAAAAAAAGGGCAGAAGTTTGGTTTGTTTTTATCCAGGGAAAATCAGGACATGTCCCTGACATTGGGATATTTGCCTGACATTCCAGAGAAATCCAGAAACTGTCATGTTTCCACTTGGAGTAAAAGCTTTGTCTTTGCATAACTGCTCTTGGATTGGAGGGGTTATTCCAGATGCCTCATTTTATTTTTAGGACCTGTAAAGTTACACATGTCATAAGCTATAATCACTCTGAGTGTGCTTACAGTAAATTCATGCCAAAGGATGACTGCAATAAGGCAAACTGATCCCACAGAACCCAGGGAAAGAAGAAAGAAATTACAAGAAAATTAAACAACAACGCTGTTAGAGAGAGAGAAAAATAAATTACAAAAGCCTTGTAGAATTGTATTATCTTTCCTTCTGGAAATATCTCTGCTCGTGTCTAATATTCTTCATAATAGTTTTGTATTGGTAGATCTCAATCATTTGTTAACATCCTGGTGCAATCAAATCCCTTTTTTCCCCCTCTGTTGTTCTGTGTTGAGAAATTCCAGTTCCTAGGAAATTTCTTCCACTAGCAGCTAAATGTCTATAGTGTTCAATTTAATTTCATATAAACTGGTTCAGCATGGTCTACCTCCTCCTGTAGCTCTCAGATTTGAACCAGTGATGTTTTCAAATTTTGTGTGTAAAAAGAAAAAAAAAAAATTTGGTTTTGAAAAGATCATTCGTGAAAATACGACATAAAAGAAGTTTTCAGTCTGATCTTTGATCATCTCCTAGAATTTTCTTCCAGCCTGTCTGTCCTATTTTTATTGCACTCCAGCTTATATTTGCTACAGCTGCTCCTATAGATATACCATAATTCTCCCAATTTTTCTATCAATTTCTAAATGGTACCATCTGAAATTATTCATCTAAATGGTTCAAGTTTCAAATATTAAATTTGACTTTAGAGGTTTCCGTTCCTGAAAAACACAACCGTTGGACCACAAAGTCCACACTATAGGTTGTAAATAAACTAAAGAGATGCAAGCAAATGTACAAATTCTTAGCAAATTAACATCTGAATTAATGTAATCAGAGTTTTTTAAGAGGTTATAAAATTTCCAGAGGAAAAGATTAAAATATCTTTGGGTCAAGCTCCAAAAGGTACAGAACCACAGTGAAATTTGTATTAGAAACACTTCATGTGTCCATCATATGACTCTTTTGCAGTTTATATTAAGGGAATGTAAAACCACTCCTGATCTCCAAAGCTGAGCCCCATTTTAATCCCATCCATGGATAGACACTGTTGGAATGTGCCATTAAAAATTCTTAAAATCACTGCAGTTCATCACTGGACTGGACATTCCAGTTTACTCTGGAATTCTAGAAATATACATAAATCTACCATATACAAGGATTTTTAAAATTTCATTTTAATTCTGTTCTATAGATCATTATTATAGAAGCAGACTGCAACTAAAGACATTGCAACTGCAGAGCGAGAATTCCAGATAAAGATCTGGAATATTTCCCTTTTCACTGAGAAAAGCATGGAGCCTCTTTCCATCAGTGCCATTGCAGCTGCAGGTGTTTACAACACAGTGACTCATAAAATAAATTTTGGTGTTAGAGTACAGGTAATTTTTTTACAAAATGAAAAAAAAAAAAAAATTGACCTTTTCTGCCTTGGGAAAATGACAGTTTCTGACACTGATGGAAATCTTCCAATCTTCTCTCATGCAAACAGGAAAAGCATCCTGGAAAAAAAAAAAGTTACTCCCACTTGGGCAAGTTTGTCTTGTTAGTTCCAATTGCAGAGAGAAAGAAGCACGATGCCTAATCTTTGGCTGTGCATGAGCATCATAAACTGCCTGAGGGACTGGCAGGAAGGGGCAGAAAAAACAACAGCCACAGCCATTTTCACATCAGAGCACAGCTGTAAGGAGAGATAATAATGATCCCCTCCTTATGCATAACATCCCTGCCTTTGGAGCACTTGGGAAAGATTCTGTTCTCCTCCGGAGAGTGCCTGCCCACAAATCAAGCCGCAGATTATGTTGAGGAGGGGTTGTCTGCTCTTCCAAGTTGGACATCTCCCTCTTGCAGGTGAACAGTGTGGAAAAAGGAAACACAGAACAAGAGGAAATCAAGATTTGGGGGCACCGAGTGTGAGGGATGTAAAGGGAGCTTTTCTCTGCTGTTCTGTTTTCTATTTCTCTCTAATGACTGAGCAGTGAATTGGCTGAATCCTGCCCTGGAAGCACATCCTCACTGCTCTGACACAGGACACATCCAGTATCCCAAACCCAACAGGACCATGGCTGGCTCTTTGCCTTGCAGGAAGTCAAAACTCTTTATCAATAACATAGAGCTGTTCCATTTCTCGCTAAAATTAAATTTTCATTAAAAGCACGCCCAGTCTGTCAATGCTGGCAGGGTTTTGGTTGTTTTTTTGGTTTTGTTTTTGTTTTTTTTTTTTTAAACAAAGAAATTTCAAGATAAAACTATAAAAATATTGTGTATATCACCCAGGGAGCTCCTGTGGACCTCAGCAGAAGGTGCTGAATCCATACCCAAAACACTTCACTTCAGGAAACACGCTGGGGTTTTGGAGCCAGAAAAGCCAGAAATCACATTCATCCTGGATGGAGCCGCTCTAGGGGTCCAGCACCTCCAGTGCCACCATACTGCAGCACTTTTCACAGCCCAGGGCAGGAGAAAGGGAGCTCTAATCCACTCAGGGATGGTGTTAGAGCCCTGGAAATACAAGTTTACCTGAAAGCTCTTGCAGGTGCGGTGCCCTTGTAGAGCAGCACTTACAAGAAATACTGAAAAAACCTCATAAAATTACACTTTCTAGGCAGGATGGGAACTCCCTCAGTCACTAATTACACACCTTGAATAACTGGTCCCATTTCAAGTCTCCCAGTAGATATCCTTGTGACATTTTTTTTTTTTTCAACAACTACAACGTTTTTCATGAATCATTTGGATGCACTTGGCACCCACACCAAGATGGCTCTGTCAAACAAAACAGAAACCATTTATGAACAGAACTCCCTGGATTTCCCCAGTTCATTATTTAATTGTTGCTTGTGTTTCCTCTCATGCCACTGTTGTTGGTTTTCAGAGCAAAGCTGGTTGCTGCACTTTGCATTGAGTAAACACAAGCCTATCTGCTGGCTCAAAATGCTGGAGATTTATTTTTAAAAAAATAAATAAATAAATTAAAAACCCTGCCAAGTTTAACTTCATTTTTTTTAATAAAACCCAGTTTCTTCTGATCTTCATATGATAATAAACTTTCCTAATATTTTCCGTTGAAGATTAATACACTTCTCTAGAAAGTTATATCTAATTTATGTGACTTTAAGGGTCATGCTTTAATAACAATGATGAAACACGATTATTACTTCCTAATGCTGAAATTACAGTTTTTACATTGTAAATTTTTCCTGCTATGCGCCCTGTGGCACTAACATTTTTATCACTCCATGTGTTTCTAGTTTTAAAACCTTTACCCCTGCTGTTTGAAAAATATTTCTCATTTTCGTCCCCTATGGAGTACAGAAATCCCTAAAGGCAAACCATTAGTGATCTTTCTGCCTTTTCCCAAACACTTATTATGATCACCAGTGTTGCTTCCCCTGCCTCATTGGCTTTTGGTAAAGTATGCAAATGAGATGTTCAAAATACACACTTTTTGCAACTGTGCAAGTTCATACTGATTTATAAAATGGGAAGGCTATTAAAGTGACTGAAAATGTCAGCAAGATTTATGCATGGGTGACAAATCGTATTGGAAATGCTCATTTTTAACGTGCTGGCCTGGGTTCCTTCTCTTTTTTAAAAAGTATTGGATGTGATACAGTTGCTTTAGGGTCATTCGCCCCTCCCATCTCCCCATTTGTTTTAAATAGACTCTGACAGTGGCTTTTTGACCAGGAAAAATAAACAAAACTCTTCACATTGATTGTTTTGGTCGTGGAAAGGAGAGACCATTTCTCTTTTCACTTGTGTTTTTCCATGAAAATATTTAGGAAAGCGCTTTCACCTTTCCTTTGGGGTGAAACCCTCGTGGCCCAGACAGCTCCTCCCAGGAAAAAAATACCACAACCAAATACCATAAAGACCATTAAAAAAATCAACATGCGCCATCTACAAATAGAACAGCTACTAAATTTGCCAAACATGGATAAGGCAGATGTGGAATTATAGGAAAACCAGCAAAGAACCCCCGTGCTACAATTGTATGATAAAAAACCCCACGTTACAAATCAATGAAAACACTGCAGAGCGTTTCACAATAGCAAGGAAATGATGGAGGAATTTATGAGGGTTCATTTCAATTTCAGCACCAAAGGCAAAAGGAACCTTGTCAGTGATGCTAAAGAGAAAAGGCTCAGGCCCCTAATCACACATCATATTATCAAATATGTGCAGTCAGAAATGGCATAAAGGAAGAAAATCAACAAACTATTGAAAGTCTCGAAACACTCATACATAATCTCAGAGGTATAATGAGAAGTACTGCTCTGATACCAACATATTTATAACTTCTGTCAACATGAACCATATTATGTGAGGCTTTAAACACTTTAAAGCATAGCATGTGCTAACAACACCAATATTAAGGGAGAGAAGCTGTGCTTTTGTGATTATTCTCTTCTGTTCCCGTGCACTCGGCTTGGTGCAAATCCCATCCCTGTGAAAGCTCAAACCAGGGCCTGGGTTTATCCAGAAATCCCAGTGCACAGGGTCTGAGCCACCCAGCCCCATGCTCCAGGTATTTAAGAGCCTCCTGACAACAGACACCAGAGTTTCAACAGCATTTAGGGGCACATAAACGCAAGCAGAGCTTTTAATGACCTGTTCCTCACTGGTTTTTGTTTTTAAAGCTGTACAGGAGTGAACAAACCCCGAGAGTTCAGTGTGTGATCGTTTGGGTACCCACAGCAACTCCAGATGCAGCTGCCCCCTTCCCAAACTCAAAATGCTTTAAAAGTTATTCCACAACCCTTTGCATCGAAAAATTCAATACTGAGAACTTAATTCTACTTTTTATATTCAGATCAGTCAGTACCAGTACCATTATTGCTCTGATTTTCCTAATTAGTTCATTAAGTTGCATAATAATTGGTTTACTGCCACCCACTTTTTATGATGCTAGAACTGTGAAAATAAAATTGATTTAGGGCCTTATTCTGATCTATTATGCTTATTCACTCCCATATCCTGGTGCTTGCTGCAGGTTTTTTTCCCCTTCATCTCTCAAAGTCTGCATATTTTTCCCTGGTTTCACTTAAAATGCAGCCCATATTCCAGTTTTATATAGGTGGGTTTCAGATGTGCATTTGACAAGTATAAACAAATAACCAAAGCATTGCCAATGGAAAACATCTGTCTCTCACCTTAGGAGGTCAAGATAAAACTCAGTGTGTGACATGCAACGTATGAATTTGAATTTATTTCCATTGTGCTAATGACATATATCAATGCCTTGACAGAAGTAGCTGGCATATTATATTAATGGGGCTCTGTCCTAAAAGTGACACTGGAATATCAGACAAAAGCATGAAATAGATGAAGAAAGAGCAATGGGGTTTTTGCTACCTTGAGCAGTGGTTCAATGTGTGAAACCCCATCCTCCTGCATAACTACATAGTTGTAAAAATGTTCATTCAATGCCTGGAACAATAGGAGAGAGAGAGAAAATTCAGGCTTGGATCTGGGAAAAAAGTAACATGATCCAAGATTTCCCCAGTGCTGGATTTACATGGATGGCTGGAAGAACACTCATTTCTTTGTGGTCCATGATAAAGCCACAGGGTCCTTGTGCTGGGTGTTCACAGCCAGACCAGAGCACCCACACCACACCAAAGCAGACAGGAGATGTGTTCAGATAATACTTAAAATGAGTTGTGGACATCAGTATTGGAATGGAATGGGAGAGAAGAGGAAAAGCAGAGGAGTCAACAGGTGAAATAAATTGCACTTTCATCATTCCTGTTGCTTTCCCAATAGTTGAAATGCAACAAGGAATGCTTCATCTCTTCATCCATAGAACTCCAGAATGGTTTGGGTTGGAAAGGACCTTAGAGCTCATCCCATTCCATCTCCTGCCATGGGCAGGGACACCTTCCACTATTCCAGGCTGCTCCAAGCCCCGTCCAGCCTGGCCTTGGACACTTTCAGGGATCCAGGGGCAGCCACAGCTGCTCTGGGCACCCTGTGCCAGGGCCTCCCCACCCTCACAGTAAAAAAATCCACCGAGTGGAAAATGCACAGCAAAAGGGAAAAAAAAATTAAATAAAATAAAAAAGAAAAAATTTATATATTTGCTTAAGTCCTAAGGTACCTGCAGGTTGGAGACACTCCTGCACACTCCCAAAACCAAAGTCCCAAAAAAACCTCCTCCCACCTCCTCCTGTGGAGGAAACTATGGAGTTCCACATCTCGCAGCTCCCAGTGGCCCAATCCATCAGCCCAGCCCCAAGCTGCAGGGGTAGGATGAATAAAACAGAATTGGAAAACACCTACCAGAGGTTTTCACGGGCTTTTGCTGCTCTTGGCCTGCTTTTTTATTTTTGGCTGTCGACTCTGCAGCTCTTGGAAATGGAATCATTCAGGCACTATGTGAATCTGATTTTCCCTCCAACAGCAGCGAGGAGCTGACCCCCGTGCGTGTGCTTCAAAAGTTAAAAGTTTATTGAGACTGCAAACAGTTTAAATGTTATTGGGGACGCAATATGGTGCATTATACTCCCTTACTGACCAGATGGCTGCCTTAAACAAACGCCATCCCCTGTGCCACCAACGCTTCCAAATGGAGGTTTGGAGGGAGCCCTCCAAAGCGCTCCCCATCCTCCCTGCCAGAAATGCCATTTTCCCATCCACAATCACTGCATTAATTGCTCTGGAGCATCGAGTCCCAAAACTTTTCTGCCAATTGACTGCTGTCCACCCACCCTCAAAATTCCTCACAGGCGACTGAACGCTCCTTTGGTCAGGAATTTTGTTAAAAGCACTCATGAAGACACAGTTGGCTCATTTTGACAGGAACCTTGAAGCATCTCGATGAGGATGGTTTCAGACTACACTTTGAGAACACTTAATGGCTTAAAACTAGAGGTTTAGATTATTAGGAAGAAATTCTTCCCTATAAGAGTGGGCAGATCCTGGCAGAGGCTTCCCAGAGAAGCTGTGGCTGCCCCTGGATCCCTGGAAGCATCCAAGATAAGCTTGGATGAGGCTTGGAGCACCCTGGGACAGTGGAAGGTGTCCCTGCCTGTGGAACTGATGAACTTTAAGGTCCCTTCAACTCCAAATTTCTCTGAGATTCTATGAACCACCATCAAACCCATTTTAGACACTCATGACAAACCTGAAGCACAATTTTTAAGGGAAAGAGATTCATCTACTGGCACTGTGCTGCAGAAAAAATTCTGGAACTTCTCTCTAGGCTGAGGGATATTCATCTTACTATGTAGATACTCCTGTTTTCCAAAAGAAGGCTATGGAAGCAAGGACCAGTTCTCACCATGCAGTATTCTCCTCCCACTCCTCCATTTTTCCTGTTTTCCCAGAATATGACCTCATTTGATGAACGTTTTGTCTCGATGTAAATATTTTCTAACACTGCAATAAAAAAATTCATTACAAAAGTGATTGAGATGTTTCGGGTAGTTTTGCTAAAAAGAGATGATTTGCACTTCTTTTTTTTTTTTTTTTCCAACTGTACACTTGAAGGGAATTGATGTGAAGTTACTGCTATAATAAAAATGTAAATAAAATTCATTATAGTTCATAGATTTCCTGATATCATCTTTATTGACTCAATATTACTGAAATACGTAAAAAAATAAATATAAAAATTATTTTGAGGGTACATCAGAACACCTTATTTTATCATCATAAAATAATAATGGAAAATCCCTTCAGGGAAAAAAAAAAAAAAAAAAGAGATGACATTTACAATACATGCATTTTCTTACGTTTTCCACAAGTCACATAAAATTAAATGTATATAATTAATGTTCCACTCTTTATGAGCAGCACTGCTTTGCTCTTTGCTGCATGTCTCAAAGCCAAGATGTAAAATAGACCCACTGGAGCCAATTTCCCTGCAGGATCACAGCGTTTTTTTATGGTTTCTTGTAACCATCTAAATCTCCCCACTTCAGTGCTGTTTGTCAATGAATCTTTTAGCTTAATTACAAGATGTCGTCCGTGCTCTGTGACCTGTGTTTGAGGTCAGGGAACATTTATATCTCACTGGAGCAAATGGAGCTGTTAGCACTGAAATGCAGAATTCCAACCGGAGCTGGCAGACTGTCAGGGATCCTTTGGAATTCTCGTTACGTGTTGTAACTTACTCCTGGGGTGTAGGTCAGGACTGATAAGTGTGTCTCAGATTTAGGGATTGGAGGGGAGTTTTTTGAGTGTGCCCTCCCATCCATGGGATCACACAAAAATTTGGGAGGACTCTGCCATGACCCTCTGCCTGAGCAGGGTCAGCTCTGTGGTCCAACCTTGTTGCTGAGAACTTGATCCACTCGTGCCCTGCAAACCTCCAGGAAATGGCAACTGGAAAAACTGGAAAAATTGGAAAAACTCCTGCCCTGCTTGATATGGGGAAAAAGTTCTTCCTGCTGGGCAGTGTGAAACTCCACCTCCCCAAGCAGTGCTGGTTGTCCCTCATCCTCCTGCCCCACACAAAGTTCTGAGGTGGTCACAGCCCTCACCCTCCTGGTCCCATCCCTGCTCCAACTGCCCAGGATCATAAAGGAGAGGAATTGAATGGTTTAGGTTGGAAGGGACCTTAGAACTCATCTCTCCCCACAGGCAGGGACAGCTTCCACCATCCCAGGTTGCTCCAAGCTCTGTCCAACCTGGCCTTGGACACTTCCAGGGATCCAGGGGCAGCCACAGCTTCTCTGGGCACCCTGTGCCAAGGCCTCATCACCTTCATTATAAAAAATGAAGATGCAGCAAGTTCTGCAAACACACTGAGAGTTCTCCCTGTGGCCACCTCAGATGGCTGATAAAGATGTCATCACAAAAAAAGCCTCAGAGAAGCCTGCAGGTTCTATCACTTCTCACAGACATCCTGGGGTTACAGCTCTGTCCACCCATGAACTGCTCATCCAACCAGGTTTGGGTGGATTGGTTTGATTTGGTTCCAGCTCCAGCTGAAAACACACCAACTCCTTCCTAGTCTATATTTGTTAATACCAACCCACATACTAAACTCTGATTGGGTGACAAATTTTAGGAAATTTCAGTGAGAAATTAAAACTTCAACTTTTCTGGCTTCATAACTAGAATAAGATGCTTCTACTGCCTGAATATACTTAAGGCTCTGACTACAAACAATATAAACTCCAGTAGTCATTCTGTGGGTTACATCAGGTGGGAAAAGCGTGCTCTTGTGAGCACCAGCTAAGCACAGGTTTGGGAACTGGGGGGTGGAATCTCAGCTCTATTTTTAACATCAGTTAGCCATGGTGTGGTCAGTGGAGAAACTAATCTCTGATCAGGCTCTGGGGACATAATCAGAGAATTATTTGTGTTGAAAAAGCCCTCCAAGACCATGGAGTCCAAGCTGTGCCCAATCCCCACCTTGTCCCCAGCCCAGAGCACTGAGCCATGTCCAAGAATTCCTTGGACATCTCCAAGATGGAGACTCCAAACCTGCCTGGGCAGCCCCTTCCAACGTTTAACCTCTCACTCATTAACACAGACTCTGATTGAGAACAAAGTGACATTTCTAGGTAGCCACCACCACTATCCATGGTCACATCCCTGCTCCACAGCCTCTGCTTCCCTGGACGTCACAAAACAAGTCACCAAAAGTCTCAGGTTGGCAGTGAAGAATCAGAAAAATTTTCTTCAGAATTATTTCCAAATAAGCTCCAAAAGCCAAGAACAACACTCTCCCCATTTCTAAAACCTCAGTACAGCTGTAACATTTAGCCCAGCCCTGTAATTAGCTCTGGGTACAATCGAAAGAGTCTGACACCAAATCCAGGAATAAACATTTTGCTTTTCTACAATGGATAAACAGGCATCTTTCTCTGTGCATTCCTCACTGGATCTTCAAGCCTCTGCCAACTTGATTACACAATTCTTAACTAAATATTTGCCAATTGCAGCTGCGATACTAAGTGGTGCTGCTTGAAAATTCCTCTAACAGAAAGAAGAAAAACATCATTACAGCATTTTTATTTTAGTGCCTTTTCTCTTAATGAAAAAAAAAAAAACCCTTTAAGTGTATTAGATAGCATGCTGTAATGAATAAGAACTTAAAAAATATATATGTACCAATAATTTTATATTTATTGCAGTTAATTTAACAAATTATCGCACAAACTACATAGGCAGCAGTTTTGCTGTGAAATTATTATACTTAAATGAACTTTTGACAATGTATTAATTACAAGGACATGACCACATTTATTCTGCTGATCCGGTAATTACATGCATTAAAGAAGTATTTATTCAGAAACCATGTTGTGTACTTCAAAACAGGCTTCTATTGCCAGGCTACATTTCTTGTGTACAAACTGCCTTCTTGCCATTTATGAGCCCTTTTCAAACTTTTACAGAGGGCAGGAAGAAGGCCAGAAACTCTGAGTAAACTCTGGGCTGAAACTTTCCCTGCACGTCTGAAAGGAGCAGAATTCTCCATCAGACACAGACCTCGGGCTGGATGGAGATGCTGGGGCAAATCTGTACAGATTTTTCCTGCCTGGGCTTTATTTTGCTATTTTATGGGGAGAAGATAAGAAATAGGTTCAATAATTTGCATTTGAGTTAGCACAAATTAATTTTTGTTTTCTAGTTATGAGACTCGTGCTACCCAGCAGAGCTGTCATTGTGACCCTAAAAGTGCTCAACGTTTTCCTTGCTAAATATGTAGATATCCCTGATAATAAAGAGTTGTGTCATCACAACATTGCTGAGCACTCAAGGAGCACAGGTGAAATGGAAAAGCCAAATCGACCCCTGGATTTTGTGTGCAGTTTGTGGTGCAGCCCCTTTCCACTCAACATCAAAACCTGTGACTGACCCAAATAAGAAAACAAGACTGAACAACAAAAGGTCTCTTATCTCCAGAACTGAATCCCTTTTTCCTTCTTAGCCAGTGCACATAAGCACTCAAATTTTCAATTCTTTTTAATTGACTTTTAAGGCCATCCAGTTCTGTTGTATTTGACAGCCAGTGCAAAAAATTTGAAATATTCTCACTTGCATCACAATTTTTCCATTAAGAAACAGAGAACATCTTCACAAAAGGAGAATGTTTGTCTAAACAAAACCAACACATTTCTGTCCTTTTCTCTCAATGGATGTTTCACAACACCAGGGAACATTTATGGAGTCCTCCAGTAATGAGCTGATCTTGACTGTTGGCAACAGCCAAAGGTTAGAGCCACCTGATAAAAAACTCTTCATGTTGAAACAATCTAATTTTGCTCTGCAGTTGTTCTTAATTCTTATTATATAAAAGCCAGGATTGTTTTTAGCGTGTCATTGCTTTCATTTTTCATGGAAACTTGTAGTGCAAGTGAGGTAAGGGTAAAATCTGGAATTTTGAATGAACAGCCTTAATTTTCATAACCGCCCCAGTCAAAAGAAACAATTTGTCATAAAGGGAGGGATGTAACCCATTATAAGTTGTCACCCACTATGAAAATAACAAAGCAGAGCCCTAAGGGAAACAGGCACAGCAGCCCAAATATTCTTAAATGAGGGTTTAAGTTCATTCACGGTTTAAATCACTAAATTAATACATAGGGACCTTTCCTACCCACATGAAAAGATTTACTCTTGAGAACTGGAATTGTCCAAGGAAAAACTGGATGTGACGAAGGTGGGGTTTGGCCACAGGCTGGACTCGATGACCTTGGAGGACTTTTCCAGCCTCAATGATTCTGTGATTCTCTGATTAGCTCATGCCACTTTTCCTTAGTTTTTAGGTATTTGGAGGGGCTGTCATGCACCTGGAATGCCTGGAGAGGTATCTATGGATGAGGTGAGTCCTTGTTCCTCATGCCACGTCTGACAAACTGGACACTTTTATTTTTTGTCTTAAGAGGAACCAACCAAGTCGAACAGGCCCATGCTTGGTTTAAGGCCAGCCACAGCCCCTCAGAGAGGAAAACAATATCACAATGTGATTTCAGACCTATAACAAAGGGCAGTTTTGGGCACAGGATAGCTGCAGCAAGGTGGAAGCTGCTAAAGGTTATGCAAATGCGGGGAATTAGAATTCTATCTCAATGTCATTACATGCGTCTACTTAGATGCACATTTTCTGCTATGTTTAAGTTAAACAAAACACTAAATGACTGTGTAGTATGACATCTCATTAATATGTTTCTATTCACATCTGTGCCTTTAGTATTAAAAAAATAGGCTGTTCCAGTGATAAGAGATTAAGTCCTTTAATTAGAAACAAATGACAAATCACTGTTAACCCCATGTGATGCTTTCTCAAACTTCCATCAAATATTCCCCTTAAAACATTATTAAGCACAAGTTCAGCAGATCTACTTCCTAGAAAGTGCTATTTAACAAAACCCAGGCAGGATGTTAATACTGAGGCTGAATTACAGGTTGCCAGAGCATTTCCTGCAAGGGGATTGACAGGGGATCATTTTGTTATGGGGCCACCTCCAGCGTGTTGTGACAACCAGTCATTACACCTCTGAGCACAGCACTCAGCTGTAGGTTTCTACAGGATGCAAATAGCTCCAAATGGGTTCAATTTAGAGACAGCAGATAATGTATCATTCACTTCTTTAAGGTAGAAGCTTTTAATTTTCAAGGAAAAAGAAAGAGGAGTACATTTCAGTCTCTGGGAATAAAGATCTGCTTAACAAAGCCTGCCAGAAAAAAAAAAAATAAAAAAGCCAACAACAAACCCAAAAAAACCCAACCATAAATTGAGAGTAGCAATAACTATTATAAAAATAAAAAGCTTAACTTGCTTTTCCCACTTGTCTCGGAGCCCCACAGGCTGTGCTAGCCCAGCATCCCTATTTACTTAGGATGCCACACAACTGCTCATTTCAAATCTGTGCTTTGCAACTGGTGACAAATACTGGGGAGTAAGATTTCCTATTTGCATAGCAACCCTTTCATCTTGAGTAGTCCCTACAGATTTTGCCAAGTACCCACACAGAAGATCAAAATGGAGAGCAATAATTACTGACGACAACTAATCCACGGTATAGGCAAGGCAAGAGTTGAAAAAATCAGGTTTACCAAAACAACAACAAAATAAGGTGACAGAAGGTGTCCAACCTGCTCAAAAATGGCCACTTTTAGGAACCACAAGAAAGAATTTGCTAGTTCAAAACACAAACACAGCCCCGAGTATTGCAAGATTACACATTTTTATAAGTGCTGACTATGTTGGAAACAAAGACAAAATTCCAGGTGTGTAACAAGCAACAGGTTCACAAAGGTTTTGATGAACCTTATGTCCTTCTGTCATCTTGTTCTTGCCTGGAAGTTCCAAATACAAAATTTAAACAGTGTTATAGTTTCTCAAATTCCACTTTTTTAGAGTAAGACATCTTATATGTAATATATATTCAATAACAGGACAGGTTATTTTGTTTAATGTTGATTTTTTAAAAAAAATTAAAGATGGATACCTACAGAAAGACAGGTCAGTGGCAAATAAAAGCCATTTTCCTCAACTACCTGTCCATCACAGCCAGCACTCCATACAACTTTAAGGATTTCTCTGTGTGCTATTTAGGGGTTTTTTTTTTATTTTCTTTCTCATCCACAACATTGTGATTTAACAAAAAATAAAGTCGACATCTGACCAAGCCAGAAAGAAAATGTTTGTGCACTAAAAAAAAATGGTCCAATATGCAAGGATGTGTGTTCTTCTGCAATCTTAGCATAAATACAGTGCAAAAGGGAGGTACTTGCTAATATATCATATTACGTGATGTATTTGAGAGCTGGACATTTGGTATCGAGTGTATTTTTCTTTGTCTTCGAAGTAAAGGAAGGAACATGCAAATCAAAATCCAGAGCAAATTAAAGGTACTTTGTAATTGACATTTTAATTATCTTGTTTGGATATTATTCATTTTATTTATTCTCCTAAATGCAAACAATTCTGGACCGCTGTATAAATATTATCTCCGCTGGAAGCCGTCAGTACCTCCAATAAAAACGTACACTTGCTCGGCTACCAAATCCAATTAAACTTATTCTAAACATACTGTGCTCATTGTAACAACGTATTTCTGAATAACACACAAAAGACTTTGCAAAGAGGGGACAGTTTAAACCAGGCCAGTGAAAAGACGTAATTAGAGCTGTGTGGGCTTGGCAAAACCTCCTCGACAAACAAGCCCGAGGTTACTTTTGCCAAAGCCCTCCAGGCTCACTGAGGTTTCATTACAGCGAGGAGAGCTTCATTCTGGTAAGCATCAGATATAATAGGATGTAATCAAATATAAAATAACAATAATTTTTTTAAAAAGAAAGAAAAGAAAAAGACAAATGGGAAAGAAGAAACGGAACCCTCCTCGACGAGAGAGTTAAAATACAAGCCCGTGTATTCACTGGCTGTGTTGCAAGTGGGTTCAGCCAGTGCAGGTTTTTTTGGGAAGAAGAAAAGCTGAAGATGAATTAGTAGGATTAACACAAGCAATTTATTTTCTGGAAACTCTTTGTCTGAGCTTGGGCTGTGCCCACAAACCTTTCAGGGAGTTTTGTACCCCCCGATTTCCAAATACACTCTCAGGACTCGCTCACGGGGCAGTCGTGGATGCTCAGGGTGGTTTCATCTTTGAGGGGGGTGAGCTGCTCTAAAAAGAGGCACGTAAACAATTCCCCCAGCTTTGATTACCCTCGGACAAGAGACCAGAGAATGTTTTTGAAGGGTTTCAGAAGATTTAGAGCTTCAGAGGGAAGTGTGAAACTCTTGGTGCCCTGACGCAGCAGTCGAGGACCTCCCTGTCCTCCACCAAGCAGGAGCATTCCCAGCTGTGTGCAAGCACCATCCCCAACACTGAGCAACAATCTTGGAAACTGGAGTGACCCTGTAAAAGCTGGATTCCAGCAACCATCCTTTAGAAATGTCCGTGTCTGGATCTGGTAAAAAGCACACACCTGGCCAAACCAGGATCCTTTATCTTGTTTGGTCCATATCTCTAAATCAATCTTGCCAAAATGAAGCACAAGGTGCCACAGCTGATCTCCCCTGCCCCCAGATGTTGGTGCACAGCTGGCCTGGTCCTCATCTTGCTCCCACTGGCACCCACAGCAAAATGGTCCCAAAATTGGGAGCAGCCTCTGCACAGCCCCACTGCCCTTAGCTCTGCATCAGACCCTGCCCTGCTGGGATGGAGATGGATCAGCCATGGCAGCACCCTCTGCCTCATGGAAAAAGGGCATTATCCAGCCTCTGACAGGGCACAAAAGCAGCTCTGAGAGTTGTTACTGCCCTCTCTGCCTTGCCATTATTACCAGGAGCTCTGAAATGCTGCACCAGGCTGGTAACCCCTGAACACACCCTGTGTCACACATTCATTCCTTGGGACAAATTCTACATTAAATAAAAATTAATTTCGTTTCTCAGGGACCAGGTTTTCCCACATCAGCTGTTAGCCAGAAACAGCCTAAGTTCTCCAGTTCAATCTGCTAAAATCAGGCTTGAAACCTGATGTTCTGAACATGAGACAGGAGCTGGAAAGGTGGAATGTTCTCTCACACCCACTCGTTTTGGTGGGTGCTGTGTGAAGCCCATTAAGGGTGCATGGGAAACATCACACCCCTTCCATTTGGATGCCTAAATATAGACCTGGGAACCCAAATTTAGCTCAGTTGTGGCTTAGGCTTCAGTTGGAAATGAAAGAGCTAAACCAGTTGTTAAGCCACAACCTCAGTAAGCTGAGGAGGAAAAAAAAAGGGGAAACAAAATAGAATCTTGCATGATGGATGCTATTGCAGGAATCAGGAAATCAGGAATCAGTGGCTCTGCAGCAATTTCCTTGATTCATTCCACTTTCCTCACTAGAGGAAGGATCAAGCAGCAAGGTGTGAAGATGTGACCAGTGCCAGCCCACAGCCCTGACACACTGGATGAAAATTTCATGAGGAAAAATGTCCCAGGTACCTCCCAAAAAACACCCGTCCCAAAATACACCCTCCCAAAAAACACCAGGAGAAGCAAGTCTGAAGCCATGCCAGCACCAAGTTTTGCCCAAAATATGATCCTTACACAAAATTCCTTCCAACCCTTCAGAAACCACAGGATATTTGGTCATTAGGGACATGTCAGAAAGGCACTCTGTAATCACAGTAATCACTGTGGACAGTAATAATACTACTACTAATAATAAAATAACAAGTTTTCATCTTCCAAGGACTTTTGAAACATCTGCTAACAGATCTCCCCAGCTGCTGGTTAAAGAAGACAATCATTTCAACCCTGCTGACACTCAGGGGTGGCAGAGATTCCTGGGGGGATTAACGATGCCGTTCCAGTCACACCCAGGCCACGTGGCTGCCATTTCACATTCCCATTGCCAGCTTCCATGGAAACACATGGTCCTTCCTATCACACCAAGAAAAAGTGCAGGGACCAACATTTTGGTGCTCTCAGACCTCCCTCATCCTCCATCCCAGTAGGAAACTCTGCACTTGGGAAAGCGCCATAATTTTGAGGGAACAGAGGAGAACTCAAGAACGTATCTTTGGATTTTCTAATGTATTTTTTCTTTAAGTTTGAATTAGGATTTGCAATATGCCAAGACTTCTTTTCCCACGCAGTCTCACCTAGGACCCAGGTGGAATGCTGAATTGAAATCAAAAGCATAAACTGCCCCTCACCACCTCTTTGCCTCTCATCCATGAGCACCTTCTGCTCGTGGAGGGAAATTTGCAAATTAAGACTCATGACCCGCCTGTGAATGCATTTTAAATTTTACTGTAACAGCTCCATGCAACCCTAGCTTCCTTTTCAACTTAATTAACAGTTTAGGGTTTACAAACTCCTCTATTTGCCTGTCTCAAAACCGGCCATTTATTTTTAGGGAAGCCAGTGCCACTGAAAATCTGGACAACCCCTCCACCTGCAAAGAATGCAAGGATGTCTCTCAAGCATTTTGTGCCAATTTAAGGTCAACAAATTGCTGTGAGAGCGCACGTTCATGTACAGGAATGTTCATTTTAGTTCTAAACACTATTTTTTTTGTCCTGACTCTTAAACCACTTGAATTCAGATGAAATATCTCCCTGGAAGACAAGTTTCCAACAAGCAGATTGCTCCCAAATATCACCTTCCCCAGCCTGATGTGGCTCCACCACCTCCCTTCAGAGCTCAGTTCCCATCCTGGCATGTAAAATAACCTGATTTTAAAAAAATAATAATTATTTAATTAATATTAATAAATAATATTGTTCAAATAACTGGGGTTCTGGAGACAGTCTGCTTTTGTAGAAGATTGTAATCCAAACTCACAGCCCAATAAGGACCTGAAATCCCAGGGGGAAAACTCTATTTAACCCCCAGTTCAACTTCTAATGAAAGGAAACATAGAAATGTAGCTATAATTCAAGATATCATATGGAAGTCTGTTCAAAGTTTTTTTCAAAAATATAAATTACAAGAGATTATTGATTTTTAAAAAGCTTACTTCAACAATCAGCTTTCTATCTCATTCTATTTCACTCTCTCTCGTTTATTCATTTCCTTATGTAAAAGAATTTAACCAAAGGAAACTAGCATTTTAATTCAATTTCTCCTATAAAATATATAATTTTATTTTGTCATAATGGCTGCTTTTATTTCCAGAGTCAGATTTTATTTAAATTTCAGTCCATTAGGAACAAAACTTGCCATTTTCTGATAAACAAAATCAGCAGGGAAGCCTCTTCAAACTAGGAATGTATTTTCTATCAACCTTTGTTCTAGCTGGTCTAAATGACAGGTATATTCCACTTTTCCTGCGTTTAGTTTTAAAGATTCTATGGGGAGAAGGGCGAATAAAGAGAGTGACATTTTTAACAACAAAACTAGCAATCAGAAAAGCAGCCCAATGACAGGCATGTGGAAGAAATGGGGAAAAAAAAATAAAAATAAAAAAAAATATCTAATCCATCGCTTCAGACCACCAAAGAGGACTAATACGAGTCATTAACAGAAAACCGTTAATTTTCCTCCCTGTGACTGTTGTTTGTAGAAGTGCTCAAACCTTTGAGGTTCAGTCATTTAACTGTTTCTTGGGAGGCTGGAAGAGAGACACCAAGGAATTCTTTAAAAGGAAAAGGAGGCAAAAAATTTCTAAAAAAAAAAAAATAAATGCAGATGTAGAGCTGGCTAAAAGAAATATAGATTATGGCTTAAAGCTGCTCTTAGTTCAGCCAAAAATCCAATGGGGAGATGACAGCGTTCCCGACAGGAAACAACATTCTGCAGTGTTCTGTTCTAGTCACGCCACCATGGTCAAAGCCAGCATTCTCCCAAAGTGTGGGAATTCAGATCCCTGGCCCAATCCAGCTGTTAGTTTTCCCTCAGAATTCCCTTCCAGTCCAGTGTTTGGCTGGGAAGGAGGTGACAACCTTGAAGGCAGAGAGAGAATCCACCACTAGCATGCATAAAGCTGCCTCTCCAAAGAGAGCTGTGAAGTCAACACCAAAATGTTCACTGGGTCCATGGCATTCCTCAAACAAGCCTGGAGTCATACAACCACTTCTGCAGACTTTTAAGAATTGTTTTCCTCACAATACGGCTCAGAGTGACCCTCTGGCCACTGGAAAACAGGGAACACCACAGATGGAAGAGCGGCACCAGTGCTTTAATGCCCAGATTGGATTCGGAAGGGTCTTCCAAGACCTTTGCTGAAGAGCTGTCTTGGGTTGCAATGCAAGATGTATTCTACTCCCATCTGTTGAAACCACTTGAAGAGGAGTTTTTCTTTATCTCATAACTCCAGGGGGGAGGGGGCAGGTGTGTTCTGTTAATGGGCAGCTGTTAAAACCAGGTGGGGCAGTGTT
>VZSR01003282.1:2314740-2331278 GCA_013398615.1 Brachypodius melanocephalos | reverse complement strand
GCACCCACAGGGTGTTCCAGACTGTTCCAGCCCTATTCAAAACTAACGTGTGCCAAAAACCACCCCCAAATCTTCTCTCTCACCCATCACACACTCTCCTGCTGGTTATAAAAAGGTTTAGGATGGCCCCAGCTCCCCCAGCTTCTCCTTCTCTCCTCCACGCTGTGCAGCCATACTCGGACTCTCCACCTTCTCCCTCTCCTTTTCCATCTCCCTTTCCTTCCTCCTCCTCCTCTTCCTCTGATCCCTCCACCCATCAGGTCTCCCACCAGCCACCCTACAGACTGGGTGGCACTGCTGACAACACTCTACCTTCCAAGCACCCCATAAATGTTTTATCACGCTTTTGCTGCGCGTTATAAATGATAAATAATGACAATAGATGTCTTAGCAAGTATTTATCTCCTGTTGTCGGGCTTTGAGCAGAGCATTAAGTCTAAGTGCTGGTGAGGCTGGGTATTAACAAAGCCATTTGTGATAAATGGAGCAGCCCTGGCGGGTCGCTGACACTTTGACAAGATTTCCATAGGCGCTTTTCCCTGTAATGTTTTTGCTCTTTTGTTTTTACCACCCAATTGGAGTAATTGCAATTCTAAGAACAATAATAAAATAGGTTATTAATTGGGAACAAACAAATAAAGCTGACTCTCCTGAAGGCACTGAAATAAGAGGGTGATGTGGCTGCAGTGGCAAAGGGATCCATTCCTTTCGCTACCTGCAGGGCTGTCCCAAAAAGCAGAATAAATAACAATATTACAGAGTCATATGACGAATTATCGATGAGTGATTGGTGATTTAAGTTCAAAGAGGCCTCAAGGATAACATCCAAAACATCTTTGCACTGGAACCAAGTAGTTCCTTCAGCTCCAGCCTGGGTTTGTGGTTCTCTCCCTAGGGCAAAGCTCTTTTTGCACCATAATATCTCAAAATAACAATAATATCTCAAATAGGAGCTTCACTGAACTCTGCTTACTGGCACATTCCAGTGGCATTTGTGGCTAAAAGCTGCCTTTTATTCATCATGTTCCAATTTATCATCCTATGGACGAGGACAAGGGAAATGGAATTTTAAACTCATCTTTCGGGCGGGAAGCCTCCAACACACATCAAGACAACGTTGCCCCAAATTTGAGTTCTGCTTGCACATTCAGGTTCAGCCACCAACCCAGGTCAGGTTTAAAACAAGGGAGCAACAAGGGATCTCCTCACACTGGAACCAGAGCTGGGAGGAGGAGAGGAGAGGAGAGCTCAGCAGGAGCAGCTCCAGGGGTGCCCACGGCTCTCCCGGCTCCCAGGGCAGCTCCAACTCTCCCTCCAAACTCCACGAGTCAGATCAGGCAAATCCTGTCCTGGGGGAGGATCTATTTCTGACTCAGGCACGCTCAAGGAAGACTAAAGTGATGAGTGAAGAGATTTTTGAGGACGCAGTTTTAAGCTGTGTTGACTGTGGGGAGGAGGGACCATCCCCTGGCATCAGGAGAGGGATTTGCCCACAGTTGGGAAGTCAAACTCTGCTCCTGCCATCCCGGGAATGTCCCTCAGGGCCTTTGTGTCCCTAAAGCTGGGCTTCCTTACTCAAGTAGCTCATTCCTTAAGGGACAGAAGGCTGACGTTCATACAAATAAAAAGGAGAACTTTCCAGCTTTTTCTTTCCATGGATTTTTGGTGAATGGATTGGCGCTAAATGCCCAGGATTTTCCAAAATGAGACCCCATGTCCACCCTTTTTGGTACAAGAGGCAGTGATACAACTGTTATATTCAATAAAACCAGTAGAAAAATAAAGCTCAATAGAAAAACTGATGGCCAAAAGTAGATGGGGAACGAAACAGGGAACTTTGATTATAAAACCAAAACAAACCCCTGATTTTAATACAAACATTTAGCAAATCTCTCAAAGAGAGCTCAACAGCTAATTGCTTATCTGGAAACTTAAATGTATAAGTTTGTGCACTATATAAACACCAAATCCAAAGGACCTAATTTTCTTTCTAGCACTGGAAATGTGTGTGAGGGTTTTTTTCTCTCTCCCTCACAAATAAATTTTCCTGGGGTTAATAGATAATATTCAATCAATATTTTTCTTTAGGCAAGCAAAACCTTTGGCAAGGATTTGAAGGGGTGTTTTTTCGATGTTTGGGTTTTGGGGGTTTTTTTACATTCATGGGCTGTGTCTTAGCTATGAAAGAGCAACACAAATTTTCAGCCATGGACAACAATTTTGGGATTTGATGGGATTTGTTGGGGTGTCAGTGCAGAGCCAGGAGCTGGACTTCCATGATCTTTATGTGTTCAGGATATTCTATGATCCTTTGCTTTCATTTTTTTTAAAAGAAGCAGTCAAATCCTAAAAATTTCAGGCTCCCAAAGCCTTTAAGGTGTGGATCTCACCCACTAGTGATGGTTCCATGTACAAGCTGTCAGGAGAAGGGAAAGGAAAGGAAGTTTCCTGTATTCTACACTTTTCCAAGCCAAAGACCAAGATCTGCTGTGAAGGCTCTTTTTCCTTCTGCAAAACCAGTTTAAATTAAAAAAGAATTGCTCCAAAATGTCTTCATGAAGATGTTTGGCATGCCACCTGATTCAGCATTGAGGGTTTTTTGCTAGAAACAACAGGATAAAGATAAAAGACTGTTCACAGCTTCAAAATTATCCTTTCCACATAAGCACAGAGAGAGGGAGGATGATGTTGGACCCTATTATTCATGGCAAAGCCTAATAAAAATAAATAAACACAACCACAGAAACCAATCCCAACTACCAGAACTCATTTCTAATTATTATACGAGATTTTAGCTTGAATATTCACCCAGCTCAAGTACTGGGTGAAAAATATTAAACTATTTTTATGTAATATGTTACCCAGTAATTTTTCCCCTGCCTAAACCCTTGAGATAAGGAACAAAAGGCTGGGAAATGTGATCTGTGTAAAACTGATGCTAAGTGAGCTGGGTGAAGCCAAAGGGAAGGATCAGCAGTGATAAGTTTGTACATAGATGGGTGGTAGCTGCAAAGAATTTGCTCCATGTGTCCACTTCAAAAAGGATAAATAGGAACAGGCTGGAGCTGCTGAGAAGGAGATTTTGGTGAGACATTAACAACAACTAAAAAAGAGCCTATAGAGATTGTGAAAGCTCCATCAGTGGAGATGGAAAGAGCCAGCTAGACAAGGATCTGTCACAAAGGATTTGGGCACAGCTGATCCTGCCTCCAAGCCCTATTTCCTATAATGTCTGTGCTCTTCCCTCTCTGCTTGCACTGTTAATTCGGACTTTGTTCTTCCCATGTGAGAATATTTTCCTACTTTTACTTCACCTGTAAATGAGACACGCTCAATACTCACATTTTTTCACTTTTTCCTGAAACTAGAATTCTAAATTTTTCCTGAAATCTAGAATTCACTGAGTGTTTTAAGACAAGTACAGCCTTCAGGAAAGCAAAGTTGTGGTTTCCCTTTATGTCTATTTTCGTTTAACAAATAGCACACATTAAAGTAAACATTTATCAATATGACGCACAAGTGACAAATTAAAAACTGGATGAAAACTGAACAGAATGGGCAAATTACACTAAAATGCTAAACCAAACTGGCACCAGGCATCTCAATGCCTGAAGAGTAAACTTTCCCTCCTCTGATATTTCAGATGATGCTGGGGGAAAAATAAAAAAAAAAAGTCTTGCTAAGAAACATTCTCTCTGTCCTGATTTAAACCAAAGATTAAAATGAGGAAGATGAGGAGATTTAGATGAATAGTTTTGGTCAAAGAACAAACAACTTTGAATTCTCCCAAAGATTAAATGTGGATTTATCTCCAGGATCTGCTGCTTTTCATCAGAGCGGTCTTGGAAGGAAGAGACAAGAGGAGCTGCAATGCAAACTGAAAACCACCCAGGAAATTTTCCTGAGTTTTGAAATAGTTTGAACGACGTTCTCGGGGCATTTCCAGAAATAGAAATGCCCAGTGCTCAAGTGCAGCAGCAAGGAAAGCAAATCTCCCTGCTGCAGCAAAATCACAAACAGGCCTGGAGCTCTCAAACCCTCCCCTCATCATTTCTTTAACCTTGTCCCTCTTGCCCGGGCGAGTTCTGTGTTCCTGCAATGCACCCAAAACGTTGGCACATGGAGGAATTAATGATATTAATTACCATTGGCACTCCAATTAATGGCATTCCCTCAGATCAGGCTCTCCATCCTTCCTAAAGCATTTCTTTCTTTGAGATTTTTATCCTGTTTGCCCAACACATTCCATTTTTCAGTCACTGTTTCCTTCCTAGTCTTTCCCACCCATTCTTAATTTTTTTTAAATTTTGAGGGGTTTTTTCCTATACAGGCCATTATATTGAAATTTTCTCTGTTATTTCTATACACACACACCCCATATAATCTGTCTTCTTTCTACCTTCCTCAAACCAGCTTCCTACTGCAAACACTCCAATCTACTGGAATTTTTATCAAGAAATCGAGGCAATTTCTTCTATTTTTTTTTTTGTTTTGTAACATGCTCAACAACAAAAGTTACACGTTACAACTGATTAACTAAATCAAAATCTGATGGATAAATCAAAAAAATGTCTTAGGTTTTGGGTTTAATCCCTTTTTTTTAACCCCCCATTGCAGCCTTTGCTTCAGGAACTACTTCTTGGAGCCCACGACCCATGAGATGTAAAATTCTATCGATCAAGCTGAAGTTTAGAAAAAGTTGAGCTGTTAATTTGGTGTCTAATCACCTGACACAAAAATCCCAGTGTTTTGTAATGACATCATCCATAACCATAAGGCAGAATGGGATGCCATCTGTTTTGCACCATTTCCCTTTGTCTTATTAATCAGAACTTATTTCTGTATCTCACTTTTTCTACTCTGTGCAGATAATTCAATACATGGAGCCCCTCCTTTTATGAATTCAGGATTTATCTGACCCTCAGGTCTTCACAATTCTATCAGCTCGCCAATAAAGTCAGCATGAAATTAGTTCTCCTTACTTGTTGCATTATTTTAGATATGTGATTAAGTAGAAAGTAATTCCGACAATCCACAGACAAAAAAAAAAAATCAGTTTTAGTCTAATGATATTTCAACCATAAAAGTAAAAACAAACATTTTTTTTAAAAATTCATTTTCTTCCTCAAAAAATTTAAGGATCAAAATGATTCTCCTGGGCAAAATTAATTTAATACTTATGTACGGAAGTTATTTCACCATTCACTGTTTGAGTTGCTTTGCTTCAACCTTTCGTAATAACAAATATTTCAGATCCTGAATGTTTCCAGGAAGAAAAATACCTGATTTCAGTCCAGCCTAGAGTGTTTTTAGGATATTTGGGGTGCCCTTTTCCCTCAGGTGCTGTCAGAACCCTCCTGGTGCCCAAACCCCTCCAACAGCACCTGTAGGACTCAATCCTTTTAAGAGATGGGGGCTGAGCATTAATGTGAAAAAACCCACCCAATATGATGTTTCTAAACCAAACTGCTGTCACAGCTTGAAAAATAAACTTATTTATTGTACATTTATTTCTGTGGAATGTATCCCCACCCACCAACAGGAATATCCCTCCCTGCACAAACTCTTGGGGGTACAAACTGTGCCCTGAGCTCCACTGGAAATTACCAAGCACGTTGCAGCACTTCCCCAAAAAACGAAATAATAATAACTTGCAGGCTGCAGGATGTGCTTCTGCAGCATAAATCATCTGGGTTTGCAGTTCATTAGAGGTTCCTTTTCCTCTTATGGCTTTGGGGATAACTTTTAATGTCCTGTTTAGAGCCAGCAGTGAATTGTCACCTCCAAAGTCACAATTTGAACACTTTTCCAAAGCTGCAGCAGCCACACGTTGTCGTGGTGGCTTTGTCAACTTCAGCCCCTCTCTCCTGGTTCTCCTGACAGTTTTCTACATGGATTGTTTTCACTAAATTTGGGGAGTTGTTTTTCAGTTTATCTTCTTTAACTATTTCCTTTCTGTGCCCTTTACAGGCTGCTCAGCTTTCTCTGCTGACTGAGCTGTGAGTTCCTGGAGTTTCATCAATTCAGGCCTCCCTTCTCCCCTTTATTTAGGGATAAATAATGCAGAGAATCAGGGAATAATTTGGGTTGGAAGTGACCTTAATGCCCACCCAGTTCTAACCCTCCTTTAGAGCAGGGCTGTCCTCCACTTATCCACTCCCTCGTGTAATTTATTTTAATTAATTGGGATGGGGATTAATTCCAGGCTGGGAGTTTCACTGAAAGCAGCACGAGCACAGCCTTCTGCCCCAAAATCTCCTGTTGGACTCTGGTAGAGGTAGAACTGATCTGAAATTTTCAACAAATTCCAGACAGCCTTTGCAAAGGCGGAGGTTTCAAACCAGGCTTTAACACAGAATACCTTGGAATGTAAAATTCCCCCAACAGCCTGGCAGGGATGCTCAGCCACTCGGGGAGATGCTGAGGAGCTGGACCATCATGGAATTAGCAGTCACCCTTGAAGCTCTCTCTGAAAACCAGGCCCTTCTTCCAAAATAATCTGGATTTCCCACAAACTACCATTCCCTTTCCTTATTTATCACCAGTTCTTGTGTGATCTGCAAGCATTAAAAGGGTTTGTTGTTTTTTTTTTTTTTTTTCCAGGTCATTACTCATTCCTGAATTCCATTCAGGCCGTGGCTGGATCTCCACGAGATGTTGCTGAAAACATCCCCATTACTTTTTGCAATTAGTTTACCACTTTTAAATCTGCTTACTAGGGGCCACAGACTTTTTTTTTTTTAATGTCCTTATTTCTTTTATTGAAATGTCATGGAGCACCGAGTCAAGGATGGGATTTTCAGTACATTATGGCAGCTCCAGAAGCTTTTTCAGCCCCTTTAGCTCAGATCTTTGCTCCCAAAGCCTGAAATCATGGAGCCAGCTGGCTGCCAAAGTTTCTCTTTATTCCCTAATTCTATCTAGATTAATTCTATTCAAATTAATATCTGTAATTTTTACCATGACCAATTTTTACCAGTGCCAAGACCTATCCTTTTATGAAAGCAGTTCAGCCAGCATCTTAAACACAAATAAAATGAGGGGTAACAAAATAGGAAAAGTTAAGATTCATCAAAATAAGTTATATCTATCAAAATAGGTCATATTTATCATAATAAGTTATATTTATCAAATTATATTTATCAAAATTCAGGTGTGATTTGTTGGGGTTTTTTCTTTTTTCATTTGGCTTGGTTTGGGTGTTGTGGGGTTGTTTTTTTTTTAATACATTCCCCTGACAGAAACTCTTTTGGGAAATGATCCTTCCCCCAAGGAAATAATTTAAGCTCTTTTTTTACCACAAAAACACTGTCAGCCCATCTTTGAAAAGGGTGGCTTCAAGGTAATAACTATTGCTCACTTAGTTAAAGAGTAGAAGATCTCTCCCAGGCAGATTTTTTTAAATTCAATAACACAATTAAAGGTAAGATTTTTCCCTTCTGGGGTTCTCTAAAGGGTTCAGGTGTTCAATTCATTTCAAAAAGTCTCTGACTACCAAGGAAAGCCTTTTTGTTGTGATTTTTTGGCTTGTCCAGCAGTAGATCTCCCAATAAAAGTTGGAGAATGGGTGGAACAGGGAACCAGGCAGTTTCTCCTAACCACAGCTTCCTATTTTTTCTTTTAATTCTTTGTATTAATAATTACATATGAAACCTGCTCAGGACTCAGAAGATGCTTTAACCAGAGATGCTGCAGCTTGAAAATGTGGTGATGGTGAATGTGGAATCAGATGGCTCCATGGCAGGGGCAGTGGCACCTGGGAACTGCTAAAATTTACATTCCCCTGTGTATTTAAAGGGCTTTGTTTGAATTAATGAGCTCTAGCTTCGAGTCTTTGAGAGCTGCACATCAGTTTTGGTGGTGGTGGTGCATGATTTAGAGGAAGATTTAGATCCCATCATACATATTTTTATGGATATTAAATATATATGTATATGCAAATATAACAACTTTGTATACCAGTTTCCATAGATATTGTTTTTTCCCTATTTTTCTGTGAGTGTATTTTTCTAAATTAAGAAAAAACAAAATTAAGCACGTTATAACTAAGAAAAGTAAGTATTTTCACCCAAAATCTCCACGTCTGATACATATTTCCGAGAGGCAGCAGGTGTCCCCAGCCACTCCAGTTCAGAATTCCACAATTCCATCCATCCTGCCCAATATTTTTGTGTGGCTCCTGGACCTGAGTCAGTTCTCTCTCCTTGCTCAGCCAAGGATGGATCATTAAACTTGCAGCAATTAGATTTTACTTTAAATCAGCAAAATGGAGATTTCCCGCAATCCCATTTACGACATTCTTGGAGAAAATAGGTACAAATTTCCAATCTCAGCCTCCCTTCTGCTCCATTGTTACACAAAATGGGCACCAAAAGCTACACATAACTATAAAATGATTATGATTTATCTGGGTATTTTGTTCCTTTAATCTATTAGGCCAATTGTCCTAATTTAACTAAGTAATTCTGTTAATTTAACTTTGGGGTTAATCTTGCTTTAAGAACACTTTTTGCTGAACAGGAAGACCGTGCTCAGCTGGTGCATTTTCTTTTTTAGACCTGAATGTAACCTTTTTCAAAAAAAAAAAAAATCAACCGAAAAACAACAAAAGTTTCTAGTGTATCATGTGATCAATAGATACAAGTACTTTCATTTTTTAAATTAGTCTAAGGCTATTTTCCTTTTACTGTTGTATAAACAGGGAATTGAAGGGTAAAATAGTTAAAACTTAATGCTATAGTGCTAATGTGGCTTTTAAATCACGTCAGCAGCAATCACTGCATTATAATTAACAATTTATTGAACCAGCAATAAAATGAACATCACATTACTTCTTAAAGCAGCAGAATAAAATGGCTAATAAATAGCATAAGCCAGACAAATTGCAGAGTAATAGAAATTTCCTTAAGATTTATAGCGTGCAGAAAGATGGATGTGCTATTAGTAGGAGCTCCAATACTTGACAAAATTCTTTTTGCAAAGACATAGTTACCAGGCATGTCAGAGTTCACAAGTCTAAGTGGTTTATCCAAATTTCAGCTCGCTGCTATTACAGTGGGAAATACTCATTACAAGGTTTTGTAACTGCAAGCAACGCGTGCATTTGCCAACATTCAAACTGCTACTGCCAAAAAGATACTAAAATATTTTATAAACTGTCAAATAACAAGTCTGCTCGCTTAATCTGAGTCTATTTTCTACTCCACAGGCAGGAAAACCTCCCAGGCCTGATCCTGGGGTCTCCGCTCGGGCAGAACTTCCCTCAGAGTTGGCATTTCTGAGTTTCCAAGGGTTTTTCCGCTATGGAAAGGGCTGGGTTGGGTTTGGAGAGAGGGGGGAAAGCCATTAGGGAGGGAAACGTGGATTGAGCAGAGCTGGAAGCTGCGTTAAGTACCTCGTCTGTCCCAGGGGTGGGGTTACGCGAGAAGGAAACCGCGCTGCGCTCTCGGCGCTCCTGCTGTTCCCTCGTGTTGTGATTCCTCATGTCAAGAGCGTCTCTCTCATGTTCTGGTTTCAGCATAACAGATGCAGTTTTACACGACGTGTCACAACACGAAGCATCAACTGGAAGGAGCCTCAAAGAGCTTTTTTTGCCTTTTTTCCCAATTTTTTTTGGGGGGAAAAAAAAAAAAAAGACAAAAAACCCCACCCTCCTTTTCACTGGAGAGTGAGGTGAGGGAGTTTGCCATGCAGAGTTTCCTTCAGCCACTGTGAGGAAAGGACCTCCACTCTTTTCTTTTAAATTGAGAGATATCCAGCAACTACCTCACGTTCAAACTTCAGATTTATTTGACGAGCAAACCTTGACGTAGAATCGAGTTAATCCCGGCAGTAATTAGCTGTTAGACAACGGGGGCTGATGAGAACATGCACATCTTTAATAATGCAGCACTCCCTGAACCTTGAAGATAAATTACCATTCACTGCCTGGTTGAAGGTGATGTTGATTACGTGGTGAGATTGTTATTCTAACATTTTCCAAAAAAAAAAAAAAAAAAAAAAAAAAAAAAAAAAAAAAAAAAAAAAAAAAAAAAGTTAATTTCCTAATGACTGCGCTTTTCCAACAGGGAATCCTACAGGGAACATCTCCAACCTCTTCTCTGGGAGGCCACGGAGGAAAGTTAAGCAGACAAGGAAGGGAATTCCTGGATTTCCATCACCCTACACTCATGGCTGGGGTTCCAGCTCCATGAGGAACAGATGGATTTTAGGGTCTCTTCCAACCCAAGCCATTCTGTGGTGCCCATGGATTTTGGATACACTGAAAAAATAATAAATGAAATAATAATAATAATAATAATAATCAGCCACTCAGCTCCCTGATTAAATGGGTGAGCAGCAGCCTGGCTGCCCTGGAGTCGTTACTGACACAATCTGAGATGGGCAGTTTGGTCTCCACAGAACAAGCAGGATTTTCCTAAGCTGAATTCAACAGAATGAGGTATTTTTGCCTTTATTAATGCACTCCTCTAACAGGGAACCCCCAAAGAAACAGCAGTAATTGCCTCTTTGGGACCTGTAAATTTATCCCTGTCCCTCATTCCTGGCAAGAATCATATTTCCTGCTCATCCCACAGCCACAGCTGGGCTCTGAAGAGCTTGGAGCACTTTGCTTGAACAGCAACAACCACAACTCTGGCCTGAAGATCAGGAAAACCCAAAAGAGAACACAAAAATCCCAAAGATGCAGACTCAGCCTCAGGTACCAACAAGACTAAAGAGCATTAAACAGATTTTAATCCCCTGGACAAAAGGCCACGGCATTAAATTCAGAAGGCCATGTTAATATTCCACATTTCTGCAGAGTGATGGGCTATGGGTCTTCATTCAAAAGAGGAGAGAGGATATTGCCAACCCCAGCTGAAAACTCACATTTTGCAGAGGGCTGAAAATCAGACAAGCAGAAAGGGGCAGAACCCCCTTGGACAGCACCCAGGAATAAACCAGAGCCACAGGGATGGGGTAATATTATTCCCTAATAATATTATATTAATAATATTATTATATTATTCCAGCTGTTACTCATTGATGGCAACAGGGTTTTTTGCAGAAAAATGCCAATAATTCATATCAGCTAAGAGAGCACCCAATAAACACTAAAAAAAATTTTGATTAAGAAAGTCTTTAAGTTGAATGCCTTCCCCTTGTTTATATCTAAAGCATTTGTGATCAAGGTACAATTTCTGAAACAACAAAACTGGGAATAATAATAATGGTATAAGGAACTAAAAATATTTCAAAATAAAGTCTCTTCTCTTATTTCAAGGTCCTCCTTCTCTTATGCCACCTCCTAATATTCTGAGGGTTTAAAAACTGCTCTTATTAAAACGAACCAAGAAGCTCACACAAGACTTCTATTCCATGTACAACCCACCCTTCTCTGTTGGTTCTGAAAAAACCCTCTAAACTTCAGAAAAATGCCTGACTTGAATTAAGGAAATAAAAAATACAACATAAACCATTTTAAAATATCCGTAATTGCACCATATGAACTCAGTGTCTGTGTTTTTCATCATGCTGATGAAATAGCTGGGTGGAGCAAAGTGATTTTTTTTTTTCTTGCTGTAGAGGACTTAAAAAGAACAAATATCCAAAAGCCAAGCTTGGTGCAGCTTTGCTGAAGGTGGGAACCTTCAGGACAGCTGAGTTAGCTGGAAATTCACTCATATCAGATCAAATCTCTCTGAAATTCAGGTGCTGCCTCCTTTTAACTCCACCAAACACAGCAAAAAAAATCAAGGTATCTCACCATGGGAAATGGAGATCAGCATGGAAATTAATTAATTCCTTCCATCAGGTGGACCACACCAAATTCTGTATTACTTCAGGTTTTACTGAACTATTCAAGAGCTCAGCCTTCTCTGAGACTGAAAATATTTTAGAGGCATCATTTTTATATGGGTTAAACACAGACTTTTTTTTTTTTTTTTGGAGACCAATGGATGAAGAAAAACTGGTAATGCATGAAGTGTAAGAAATAATTGATGTAGAAAACTGCCAAGTCTCATATCTGATCCCTGGACATTCCAGCAGTGGCTGTGCTGGTGGAACCCAACTAAATCCAAAGGGAGTGACCAGTTTGTGCCTTCAACTTGGAGAGAAACACAAGGAAAAAATTAAAAAACAAACACACAAATTTAAAAAAAAAATTTAAAATCAAATGTGGGGTAAAAAAAATTAAAACTCAATGCAACACCAACCATCATAATTCTTGCAGGAGAGGCCAACAGTATTTTCCCAGAATTATTCCCTCAGCAGAAAAATATGCACCCTTTGGGTGAAGGAAAAGATGAGAAATAAATGACACAAAATGCTGAGTTGGAAGGGACCCCTCAGGATGATGGAGTCCAATCCAGTAAAACACCACTAAAACTCTTCTGCAGCTGCTTAGGCAGTGGGAAATATCTGTATTTGTCTAAAAATTCATGGAAAAATATATGGATAACTGGATCTGACTTCTTCCAAGCTCCCCATTACCACCTGGAGAATTTCTTTAATTTGTTGGCAAACCAGAAAGCAACAGGAATTAAAGGGTGCTCAGGAACACCCCAAGCCTTTCCTAAACAATAGGAAATATTCCATCTTTAAAAGAGAGAATTAGAAATACTTGAGTGTTGCATAAATAAATGGGTCACCCCTGTTTATTTGGGGGGGTTGTGGCTTTTTTGTTGTTGTTATTTGGGGTTTTGGGGGGAGTTTTGGCGTGGGGTTTTTTGTGTGTGTGTGTGGGGGAGTTTTGTTGGTTTCTTTTTGGTGGAGTTTTTGTGGTTTTGGTTTTTTGGGTTTTCTTTGTAGAATAACTTTCATGTGGAAAAAGAAATTAATTATGCAGCCTAACAAGGTACATAGATCTTGGAGGCACAAAAAGGTGTAGTAAATTTTTTATATTCTATTCTATTCTATTCTATCACTACATTTTAGATGATGGCTTGAATTAAGTGAAACAAGAGTTTATAACAAAGAACTTTTTTTCCCCTGGAACATTTTCCATAAAATTCTCACAAACTGCTCAAACCAACACTCCAAGTGTCACAAGTCCTTTCTAACACCACCAAAGTTTTTACAGCTGTGGCCAAGCTCACACCCAGAGCTGTGCCTTGGCCATCATCTGTTTATTTTTTGGGCCACTGCAGATGGTCACAGGGGAGTAAAAACAAAGGAAACGCAGAGTTTTTGTGTCTGGCTTCTACATTTTTGCCACAAGTTCATGGATGGGCATCACAAACCTCAGGGAAAACGCACAGGTTTTCCAAAGATCTTCCCTACAATCTGTGGGATTTGTTGATCAGCTCCAGAAAGCAAAAACTGATGGCAGATAATTTCCCCAAGAGCAGCATACCTGGGAAATTCACTTTAAAAGGGTTTTTTTTCCCTCAATGAGCACGTCCAGGAAAACCTCTTAGAGTGTACATGAAGAGCATCAGAAAAGCAAACAGCAAATATCAGGAAATTGTCCCATAAAGTATGAGGATCATGAAGTCAAACCAAAGAGAACTCTGGGAAGATGAAGGTAAAAACCTCACTGAGATTTTTCCAACTTCCACTGTGGTAGAACTAATAGCAAAACACCCAAAATGTGTTAAATATTTCTCATTTCAGGATCTGAAAACCTACCTTTCCTTTCCCAGTGGAGTCAAAGGCTCTAACAAAACCGCAGTTTCTAGTAAAAAATAAATTTGATGACTAGAATTGATGATCCAAATTCAGCGTGGAAGGGTTTAATTTGTTATAAACTGGGTTTGTTTTTGGAACAATACAGACTGGCCTGACAAGTATCCAATAAAGGGGCACACACAGGATTTTGGGACAAAAAAAACCTATTGAACAATAGTTTTAAAAATTCTAAGTCTCCTGTTGATGAAAACAAATAAGTGGGACAGGAAGGAAGGAGAGAAATCAACTGAAATATTTATTTTAAATATTTATTTTAAATATTTAAATATTTATTTTAAATTTTATTTATTTAAATATTTAAAATATTTTAAATCATTTTTATTGAGCTAGAAAAGCTCATTTTTTTTTTCCTTTAAGAATCACCAAGTCTTTCAAAGAGTGAGAGGATTTTTTAGCTGCTCAGGTGATACTGGCTAATAAAGAAGTTTCATTAAATCTGCTGAAATAATCTGAAAAACTTGAGCAAAGCCTGTCAGATTTTTGCATTTTAGACAAGCCAGGTATTCCTGGTAGGAGCGAATTTTCCTTTTGCTGCCATCTTGTGCCCCAAAATCTCAGGGAAAAAAAAAAAAAAAAACCTTTATTAAGTTTCCCCAACCACTTCAGGAAGGTGGGAAAAGCTCTGCTTTAAGGGAGGAGTTGAAGGAAAATACTGAGCTGAGACTTGGAAAGTTAAGGGATGTTGCTCCCAGGTTAATAATTCCTTATGGATCAGGCTCTGTGTTCCAAGATAAAAACATCTGTCCTGTTTTGGGAACAGCAGCAAAACTCTGACCAGAGGGCTCTAACATGGCATTAATGATCTGTCTGACCAGTAAAAGTCCCTTTTCTTTCTCTGTCCTGGAAGATTTGATATAAAATCAATATCTCCTGTGCAAGAAATATTCTATTCTTAGCCACTTGATTCCAAAATCCTCAAATCTTCCAAATCCTCCACGCTTAGAGCCCAGACCATCTGATTTTTGAGAGACCACAAGGATGGATCACATCCCAGGGGAATCTCCACGCACCTGATGCCAGTTTACAGTCCATGTAAAGAGTGTAAAAGTTTTCACAACCCTTCCCTGTGCTCTTAATTACTAAAATCAAGAGAAAAATCCGGATTTTTCTAGCACTGCATATCAACAGATTGGCTTGGGTTGAAGGGACCTTAAAATCCTCCTTGTTCCACCCCCTTTTTATGGGCAGGGACACCTTCCACCATCCCAGGTTGCTCCAAACCCTGTCCAACCTGACCTTGAACACTTCCAGGGATTTAACATCTATCAGAGATACTCTTAAAGAAAAAATTAAGCAAAGAAAAAAATGCTACAAGATTCTCTCATTTCCAAATGAAATTTGCAAAGAAATGCACAAAGTAAGACACAGAGCTGCAAAGTTTTCCCAGAAACTTGTAAAAACCCTTCTGCCTGTAATCTCTGACCTTCAGAGCACAGATTTTTGGTGCAGAATGAAGTTGAATCAATGGAATTGAAAAATAAACTCTTTTGGAAACAGCAGAGAGGCACTGAGCACTGCCTGCCCTTCCTGAGAGGAGTTTTACCCCACTCTAAATCCCCAATTTTTTTTTTGTCACTGGTTTGTAAAGCCAGAAAGAGCTGGAGATTTTTCCTAACCCAAACCATTTCATGAAGAATGTAAAGAATTTGTGCTGGTTCTGAGCCCCAGTTAAGGCACAGAAATGTCAAACTGCAAAATCTCATCCAGAGTTTCCACCCCAGAAGTTTCTTGTTGGAGCCAAGGATGGATAAAGTCCCTGAGGAAAGACACCCACCCCACCAGGACCCCAAATCATTTTTCCCACTGCCCACACACATATATGACACAAAAAGAAAAATTAAAACTTGCCCTAGATTGAAAGTATTACTCCTTCTATCAATTTAAATGATTGAACAACAGGTTGAGTGTCAAAAGCATGAAATGTGGTGTTTGCTTTCCATAGGGTTCCACAGGATTCCACAGGAAACTGTCTTGCAAGGCTCAGTGATTTTTCATTGAGGAACTTCAGAGAACAACAGCAAGGAAGGGTTCTGGGCAGTGGAAAGGAATCCAACACAGAAATAAAGAATTTAGCCAAGTTATTCAAAGTAAAAATATCCAAAATTCAGAAGTGAAAAAGGAATAGCAAACACCCACAACTGTTCGGCACTGCAGGTGGGGAACATCTTTAAAATTCCAGCGAAGAAAATACAAGGAAGCATAAAAATAAATGCAAAAAACCCCAATATTATCCTAATTCATCCCCTGATTGCACCTACCTCTGTGAGTACATAAAGGAGGACACATCTTCATATCCAACAGCACCAGCAGAGCAATCCCACACCTTAATCCAGGCAAAAAACTCTGGGAAAAGGGAAAAAGCAGTGGCACTGACTCCTCCCTGGTGAGCTCAGCAGGTGAAACCAGCTCCCAGGTGGCCTGAATAAAGGATGAAATTGGGGAAAAAATGACATAAACACCAACAGGTGGGGGCTCAGAAAGCCACCACATCTCAGGAATTTTTGTCAGTGATATTTCATGATAAAGACAGAGGTTCTCACCCTTATCAAAGAATCCAGGGCAGTGGCTGCATCTTGGATTCAGGATTTGCATTTATGTTAATTATCTGTCTGCAGGACTGCCTGTTTACTGGGCACCTGGAGAGGTGACATTTTTGTAAAGAAAGGAAGCACCAGCTCTTGGCTCTGGAAATTCCTTGCACACCGTTTATAGCACACTAAAATGTCCCAATTTCCTCAGCTGGACAGAGCAGGGACAACTCTGGGATCTTCTGAACCACAGCCACACCTGTGGGATACAGGGGGGAATATTCCAGCTGGGAGCCAGCATGGGGCTGCTCTGGGAGGTTTGGAGATCATGGAATG
>VZSR01003282.1:2273520-2304136 GCA_013398615.1 Brachypodius melanocephalos | reverse complement strand
TGTTAGGTTCTGGTCCGTAGAACAGCTTTTTTTACAGCCAAAACCTCCTTAGTGTAGATCAGAGCCAAAACACTTTTTTATACAAAAGTTTACCCTAAGCAGAGGCTCACCATGAACTGAACTGCAATTTTCATATTCTATTTCACTGGTTTTATTCTATTTCATAATGAATCGCCTTCAACACCAGGTTAAAAAAAAAAAAATTGAAGACACAAAGCAGGCTGTAAATAAGTGCCAAGTCAAAGAAACATTAAAAACTAAACCCACAATTTTTTTTTTCCAATTGTTTCATTTGAAAGAAAAACAACTATTGTTTATCATGTAATTACTCCTCATTTTCTGTAAAAAATGAGCAAGATATAATATTAACCCTCTGCCTTCCCTATTCCACACATTCCATCACTTATCTATAGCTCCTTGAACTGATCTTACTGCTCATTTGGCTTTCATTGTTTAAGGTATCTTGGTGTAATGAACACTTTGTGCAATTTAATGAGTATAAAATGTCAAAAAAAAAAAAAAAAAACCAACAGAATGGGAACTGAAAAATCTTGGAGGAACGAATTTAATCCTTAAGTGGTGAACCTGGCTGTACATCTGCAAGTTTGTGAGAAATGGGGTTCTAAAAAATAATATAATCCTGAATATGCACGTCTCACACTCAGGACTGGTTTCTTTCCACCAGAAAAAAACATATTTTTTTAAATTGCAAGTACATTTTCAATTGACCATCAGGAAGCAGCCAGAATAGTCTGGTATATGTGGAAGAGAAAGTTTCCCCCTAAAAAGAATAATTTGAAAAGTGCTGCTTCTTCTGGACTTTCTTCTGTGACCAAAAATCAAAGTCATCTCATTTTGATGCTTCTGACTGGGAGGTCCACGTGAAAAGTAGGATTTAGTGAATTTTGTTGGGAATTAAGTGCTTAGATTTCTCCTCTGGAGGTATTTTCCTTTGCAGAAGAAGGCTGCCCCTCTCATCTTCCAATTTTTTGGAGATATTTAATTTCTTCCCCCTTTATCAAGCTTCCAGTACGTTCAATGAAACCACTGGCAGGATTTTGGTAGTTCCAGCAGGGCACTAATTATCCACAAAACGGACTCATAAATTCAGGGAGTGATTTATTGCTCTGGGATCCCTTTTTCCCTCTCCAGCACTGCCTGGAGCACAACCCACCCCTGCTTTCATCTGGTTTCTCAGCCACCCAAGACCCCTTGCAGAACTTCTTCAGTGAACCAATGGTATAAAACTTCCCCTATAAAACAAAAAGCAAAGCTGCTCACGAGGACTTTTTTCCCCTTCTTTTTATCTGTCAATGAAATATTTAATGAATCAATCAATGCAAAGTCTCTAGGCAGGAGGGTTCTAAACTCACTGCCATAAGTAGGCATTTAATTTTGATTTACTGAGGTGGTTATTGCTTATTAATCAGATAACATTATGAAAGCTGAGTACGTGTGTGTCAGCTGTACATTAATTAGTTACTAAAGTAAGAGAAGCTAAAGAGCACCAGGAGCTGCTTCCATGTCTCCTGAATTAATTTAATTACAAGGAAAAAGTTCCAGAGCACATTCTTCCACATGGGTAACCATTCATATGAAAACAGATTGCAACAAATAGTGAGGCCTTCAGAAAAAAAAAAAAAAAAGGCTTCTGGAAGTCACATCAGCAGCAGATAAATGTTAAAACTTCATTGAAAAAGAAAAATTCAAGTAAATTTTTTGTCAACAAATTTATCAAGTGTATGCAGGAGAATCAGAAATTTCCCTTTTTTTTCAGAATTATCCATGCTGTGACTTAGGAACAGTTTGGTTGTAAATCTGGACACCCCATGCTAAGGCCAGATCACATCACAAATTTCCAATTCCCAATAACTCTTATTAGATCTCGATATATTTTCACTTTCTGTTTAAATATTTCCCTGAAATATTCATTGGGCACAGCTCACGAACAGAAAATCCCCAATATTGTCAGTGTTTTCTCTGCCAGGCATCCCACACTGCTCCTGCTGCAGGGAAATGTTCTGGGATTCATGGATTTATTCCCAGGGGTGAGAAGTGCCCTCCTTGCCTCACTTTCCCCACCACTCTGCTTTATGTTCCCTCTCCAGCACGGGCTGAAATAAACTTTCTAAAGTTGATAATAGCTTTATAAATTTCGGAAATTTGGCTGTTGTGACAATATTACTTCTTAGAAAGCAAACATATATTTACACTTAGCAGATTTAAATAATTTTCTGGAGCTGACTGTTAATCCCAAGGACTAACTCCAGGTTTTTTCCTGGTGATGTCCCAATGCAGCCAGGTAAAGAGGCTGCCAGGTTGGTGTTTGTCCTCCTCTGACACCTCCTGCCCAGCTGGGCCCTTTCCCAGTGCCAAAACCAGCACCTCTCCATGTCCTGGGAATGTAAAAACAAGCACCAGCCTGTGTGGTGTGGTGACAAACACAGTTCAAAGTGCCATCATCGCCCGTTCTCATGGTGATAATTAATCCCATCATCATGATCATAATGAGAAACCACGTTCTGAAGATGCTGATTGAAAACCTCCAATATAACAGATACAGTCACTCACTGCCCTTTCAGCCTGAGGGATTCTTACATTTGCTGTTGATTAGCACACAGCCTTCCAAAGAATCTTTATGCCCCAATCCAAACTTTTCTAGGGTTCTTATGTCTCACTTCGTGATTTCTTAAAACGTTCCATTCTAGCATGAAGTGCCAGGATTGCACTTTCGTTCATTAATTTGTGATGGATCTTTAATCAAATTTTTTTTCTTTTTCCTGATTTCTCTCCTCTCCCAGCGATGTGGTGACAAAGGGAGACAAAGAAATTGAGAGATATTGTCATGGTTTAACCTCAGCCAGCAACTAAATCCCACACTGCCACCTGCTCCCTTCCTCTGGGGATGGGGAGGAGAACTGGAGAAACCTGTGGGTGAGATGGGATTAATAATTCTAATCAATTATGATAATTACTTTATTATTAATAATAATAATGAAGAGGGAGATAAGGAAAAAGGGGAATGGGAAGGGAACTCCAGCCCCTCCTGCAGCTGCTGAGCATCCCCTTAGCACAAACTCTCTTTTCTAACTTTTCAGACACCTTTATGAACATTTTGAAGCTGATAAATAACCTGAGCCTGTCCCACAGACACCCCTCTTCTGCAAGGCTGGTAAGGCAAATCTAAACTACTTTAGGTAAGCGTGGCATTTTTCTAAGCCTCGGATTTGTTTCCAGTTTTCAGCTCACCACTAGGCTGTGCAAACACGAAATCCAAACCTCCCTGTAAACGACCCAGTGAATCCTGACCTTCAAAAATATTTATAAAATCCGTTCATATTTCCATATTCTATAGATCTAGAGTTATGGAATGACCTGGTACTAGTGAAATTTAAGTCTTGCGCTGTAAACAAAGGTAAATTGGTTGATCAGAGGGGCTTCTCCCAGTGTTTTAATCTGTTCTGGATGTATTAATTGGTTGTACACATATGCACAATCATTACACCACAAATTAAAAAGGGGCACATAATAAGCTTAAGTCACCATAAATCATACAATAAACATCTGAATGAGGAAAATTTAATAAACAATATGTTCCCACAACAACTTCATCCCCTTCCATTAAATCCACAACCCCCTTAGGACTTGTTCTACTGTTCTCAATTCCTGACTACACATCATCTATGAAAACAAGTAGAAAAAAATTTAAGAAGCACAACTCACCATGCCTAGATTTGTCTCTTTCTCTCACATTTTGGTCTGGCAGTTTGTCTTCTGTGGCAAGAATTCCAGCCTGTGGCTATTTTGGATGGAAAATGGTATCCCGCTACATGAAAATTCCCTTCATTTTAAAAATGTTTCTAATCTGCACCAACAAGAAACTCAGTGAATGAGTAAATGGGATATTCCTGGGGAAAGACCTTGTAGATGATTAGTTTGCCTTTTTAAGGCCAGCAGCTTGGATTTGGGATTCCTGCATCCCATATGAACAGGGATCGTTCCCAACCAGCTTCTCCAATAATGGCTGGTGCAGATATTGCAAAATGCAGTTTCTTTTTCTGCAAATGCTTAGTTGCAGAAAGTTCTGTCTTTGCTGGTAATAAACCACTTTTCCCAGCCTAAAATTCCCTAGTACGTATTTTCCTTCAGAAAAAAAAAATGGATGTTCCTGTGGAGAACACAGTGGCATTTAGACCTTTTCCTTCACAGCATTCCAAAGTGACTTTGGACAAATTGCTGCTAATCCTACATTGCCCAGGTGTCAGAACTGATCCTATTTAACAATTTTGATAATTAATTTGACAGAGGATGTGACTACACCAATTATATTGTTTTTCCTGACATGAATTTGGAAGGCAGCACTGACTCCAAGGAATTTTGGACGACAGGTAAATGAAATGATCTGGGGACTTCAATGACAGACATAGGATAACATTCAGTAGCACAAAACTTCTACTTCAGGAATTTAGGGATGAATAGTTGGTGTTTTTGGAAATGGAAGAAGAAGGCAAGGATTTCATGGTATGCTGAATATAAATCCCTGATGCAACAGTCTCATGAGCACAACTGGTGGAAGACAAGATATTCCCATCAAAAACAGGAGAATACTCCCACTATTCTACAAGCACCATGCTGGGGTTGCCTGGTAATGCAGACTGCTCACAGGCAAGGAGGGAAGTTCACCAAATATGGAAAAGAGATACTTGGGGAAAAGTCCAACCTCTCTTAAGTGATGAGAATTGAACAAAGTCATTTATTTAGGCCAGTCAGATGAATGAAGACTTGGCCAAAACTAGTTTAAATCACTAGGCAAGGTTGGTGTAAACATGAACTGGCTATAGATAAATTTAGGCAATTAAGAGAATATGTCTAAAGGACATCTTTAGGAAGGAGAAAGGTTTTCCTTTGGTAGTAGAAGCAAACAAATGACTTTAAATGACAGTGGTCACTTTATAAACCCAATTCCATTGTGTACTTCCCTGGAAAAGCTGGGGAATTTTGTGGCCCTTGCTGTCACTTTGGGTATGTTGAGTATTTCTTGTCTATTCCATGACATTGGAAATGAGATCCTGGCATCTTTAGAGGTGCTCCAAAATCCCAGGTAGGACCAAAAGTTACAAGGGCTTGAGTGCACCAGATTTATTGGCACTCTTTGAACTGGATGTATCAGCCAGAAGAGAGGCTTACATCCCACGTGGATCCTCATGAAGTGCTATTCAGCATCTCATGTCTCTGTAAACAGAGATAAATATATAGCTAATGAACATAGATAAGAAATACAGTTAATAAATCTATTATCTATAGATAAATATAGATAATCACAGGTACCACACACATGAGCCCATACATGGCACAGGCATGCACGTGCTCTCTAGACAAGAATGGATCTCAAAGTGAGGTGTAAATGTAGGTCTGAGATTTGTATTATTATCACATTAAACAATAAATGTGTGTTAAAGAGCCTATTTTGCTATTTCCACTCGTCCTAAACACAGAGTGCAGCTTCCCCTCAAATCCAGACAAACTGCAGAGACAATCCAGGCTCTTAAACCACATTTTCTTATGTTAAAACCTTCCATCTTTTGCAAGTAACTCATCTGATTTCCATGATCATAAAGAACTGGATAACACTAAATTATAACAACAGCAATCAGGGGCATGGGGAGCAAGAGGATCTTCGATTGCAGCCCATGCATCACTCAACAGCCCCACGGAAGAAGAGATTGAAAAGCACATCAATTCACATAACTTCCTCCCAGTGCCCATTGTCTTTTTCAGTTCCTAATGATGCTGAAGTGTCTCCATGATTAAAATTTAAAGGTTTCCCAGTAACCAAGTAATTTGCCCAAAACTCCTCATCTAGCACTCACCACGAAGACTCTGATTTTAATATACCATTAATCAAGCTCCAGCCAAGTTTACTACTGATACTTTCAATTACAGAGGAACGAACTTCATTCTTCTCAGTGTGGCAGTGAGAGACCACTTCTCTGATTAGCCACGGCCCCTAAAAAACAGATGGATAACAGGGCCGGGCTGGATGCGCTTTCCTGAAGGAACTATTTGTTGGGAATTACGATTTAGTAAACAAAATCAGATCACTCTGCCGCAGGACAAACTTCAGCCAAATTTTGAGCCCTACGTACCTTAATTATAATAAAAAAAACCCATGAGCTGATTTCGAGTTTTACACAGTAACAACAACGTGGACAAAATGGAAACAATTTGATGAAATGGAAATTGTCGCCACGGTGAACCGAGCCCGCGAGTTCCAAGTATCCGCGGATTTCCCACCGCAAACATCCCCACAAAATGCCTGTGGTGGGTGTTTAATTGAGGCACATGAATAGATCCACAGCCTTCAATAGGACGTCTCGTGCTCTGAAGTGATGCACGTGCACCAGTGATTGCAGGATCAGTTATCAGAAAATGATCCCCGGTACAATTTTATAAGAATTCCAACAGATTGTAAATAGCTATGATTTGTCACACAACATCTGGTCCCTTCCCTCCACAATCAAACGGACAAATGGAAATAACAATACAGGCTGTGAAATCGCAGCTTGGAAAAAACAATTAGAGGGAAAGGGACCCCTACCTTACCCTGCCGGAGTGATGGAATTTGCACGGGGCTGCCTGGCTCAGATAATGAAGAGTCAGTGCTCGTTTGAGCTCCAGCGTGATTGCCACAAAAAAAAAAAAAAAAAATTCTGAAGTTGTTTTCACAGTCAAAATTTCAGGCAAAACGGGATGGTCCCCAAGAAAAACTTTACCTGCTCTGAAGAATCCACATCCTGTCGAGATGGGTGATGAGATGAACAAAATTGTAATGTTTAATTTAAATATATCAGCATTGTCGTTATTTATATATCTATTTATTATTACTATTTTGACCATACAATTCTGGACATAGCTAACCATTAATTCTATTTAACCAACCTAGAGAACATTGCAGCACATACCTTCCAAAATGGCAAGAACTGTCTCAGCAGTGAAATCAAAGGGACAGATAACAATTAACTTGGCTGCAAATTAGGAATATCCATCACTAAGCTCAGATTTGTGCAATACAATTTAAACTGAAAGGTTATATGTAAAAATGTTGAGGAAAAAAAAATAAAAGAGGGTGTTTACAACAACAGCAACTGAGACAGATTTCTATTGACAGCCCTACTCAGAGTCTCTGGGCAGCACTGTCTGCTGGTAAGTTTGATTATCTGGTGAAAAATCAGTTTGATATTTAAGAAAAGAGCAATGAAACATCTGAGTTTCTTGTCATTCAAATCCAAAAGTTTGAGCTCTTATGTGGAAGCCTGTTTCACTTAGAGGAGGGGCATTTGCATGAGGCAACAGACTTCCTTTACGATGATGTCCAAAGAAATTAAAGATTTGGGCACTTTTTTAAATAATGAGTAAATCTGTTCTTTTTGGAGTGACCTCAGCACCGACCTCCTCTCTAGAACGTAAGCACAGCTCTGCAAGCAGTGAAGTCAAGGCAACATCCAGGCAAGGAACTTCACTTTTTTTGGTATTCATCCAAAAATTCCCAAATTTCTGTTGCTTACCCTTCAGATTTTATTTTTTTTCCAGCAAAAAGTGGAATAGGTAAGGCACATGAAACAAAAATAAAACCACTAAGATTGTTCCTGAGGTTCTCCTTTATCCCAAACACAGTAACACCTATCTAGAAGATTTACAACGTTAACCAATTCTTTTCTGTCAAGCAGCAATTTTTTGGCAGGTCCCTTTTGCATGATTCATGAAGGACCAGTAAAAGGCTAATTGTTCAAATTAATTTGCGTAAATGACTAAGCAAGAGATAACAAAATTACATCTGCACTTGTTTGGCAAAGATTCAATAGCAGTGGCCCTGTACTGCCAGCTGCTTCCAGACAACACTCTCGCAGAAATTAAAAGCTACAAATATTAATTAATACACTTTTTTGGTACGTTAATTTGTGCTGAAAGGTTCCGGAGTACAAAACTGCCGAGAAGATGAACCATGATAATTAGAATTAATGGGATGGATGCGTGTTTTTTGCAGCTGAAGTTTTAAAAACCCATGAATGGAACTGGGAACTTGGAACTGACATTCTCATAAATCTCTATGATAATGCTGCTATTAGTATTTAGAAGGATTAAGTGCCGTGGCTCCGGCGTTATCCATCACATGACACGTTGGATCCCATCTGTCACCGCTGCGCCTCAGACGTGAGCGCTGTCCTTGAGGAAGCCGCGTGGAAAGCTTTGGGAATTCGAGGAACTGCAGGATGGATGGCTCCAACCCCTTGACTCTACAGCAGGAATAACAGCCACTGCTCTGTTCCTGTCAGCTCAGGGCTTGAGCAAATACTCAGGCTGTGGTTGAGTTAAGTTGAGCAGCCTGAATTGGAGATAAATCAGCAACAGTCAAATGTCACGGATTTTTAACATTTACTCCTTCCCATCGGTGTGAGTTTGATGTCTCTGGATCTGGTTTTTTTAACTGGGGTTCACCCCATTAATTTGGCATTTTTTAGGGCACCCAGCGCCACTGAGACTCCACTCAGGGTGCTGAAATAACAAATAATTTCTACATGAAATCACTAATTAGATCCTTTACCTGCTTCACAATGTTATCTGCATATTTGCCCAATGAAAATCCCCTTCTCCACGGAAATGCTATTGCAAGAAAACAAAATTTTAAATGTCTCCTATCTTTAAATTTTACCCAGAAAACTAGCTTCAAATTTTATCTTAGGACTTTCCAAACTTCAAAAAAATTATTGTATTTTACATCCTAAAAATACTTCACAGAGACCACGCTGCCCATTTCACTAATTACTTTTCCAATGTTAAGGAAGGTTGTAGAGAAGGAAGTTTCAAGCTTTTAAAGGTAAGAAATTCTTAAATAGCACTTTTCCTTCTATTTTGAAGGATGCCTGTGATCCCAGGAAATGGAATTGGTGACTTGGACCAGAAGGGGTGTCTGAAAAAGACCAGACAGAGGAAATTATCCTGGGAAGGAGCAGCTTCCTCACCCTTCCCAAAAATCATCCCATAGTGTTCAAAGCCTCCCAAAAAAGCCAACACTACGGAACACCTAACAGAGAGTAGGATCCAGAATATTTTCCCCTTGAGTATTTTGGTAGGAAAACCCTCAAAATTATGCAATCACAATTTATTAGAATTATTAGACCTTATTGTTGGTGGAATTCTTGGGGATGCCTTGTGCAGGGCAAGGAGTTGGACTTCCATGGTCCTTAAGAATCCTTTCCAACTCAGGATATTCTATGATTCTACTCATACTTTTATTCCTTTATTCTGAATCATTGGATCATTCAGAATTTATTGGATCATTTTCCTCTTTTACAAAAACTCTGCTTCTATTCTGCTTTTATTCACCTACATGGGCTTAAAAAAAACCAAAAACAAAAACAAAAACAAAAACAACATGTTATGTCCCTTCTCTGATGACATCATGGAATAAAATAAAAAATTCTCCTTGATCCTGACCCTGAGCATGTGGGTTGTTAATTTTGTGCAGTCAGACCGCTTATGGTCTTACAGCTCATGAGAACTGAACGCAAATTTCCATTCCTTGGATCAATCAGAGAGCATGGCAGCAAGGGTTGGTGCTCAGCTCTCCAAACCCAGATTTTCACAGCCCTATCCAGCAAAAAAAGCCTGGAAAACAGAAATTTTATTAAGCTTTCAGAGCTTATATTTATAGCAATAATAAAAATATATTATAAATTTATTAATTACCGTGAATTACAGAATACGTGAATATTTTTCCTCAACAACAGTGTTACCTTTATGCTCCAAAATATTCACCCAGGTGGCCAGAAACAAATTTGCCTCAGAAATTCATATATTTCAATTAATAATATTAATTAATATATTTTTTCCTTTCTGCACTCTGAAGACACAACTGTTTACCCCTACACAGAGACGTGAGACAGAATTTCTCTGCGAGTCATGTGGGATAAATACAGAGAGGTTTCAAGACAAGTTAAATCAGGGATTAAAAAGAAAACTGAATAAAGTTGTGATCCACAACCCCCAGATAACCCAGAAGGAGAAAACAGGCACATGGAGAGAACAGGAAACACCCCCAAGTCATTCCAATTCATTTAAATTGTTAAAAAGAAAAGAAAATCTGAGGAAAAAAAATATACCATCAACAAAATTTTGCATTTCTGTAGCAGAAAATCCAATGCACTTCATTGATGCTTCTGTGGGTTATGATCCCAATATTCCCACTGGGAAAACCATCACCACTACAACTTGGAAAAAGCAACAGGAAGAGGATAAACTTTGCCCAGAGCACAGGAAAACCCAGTTTTAGAGGGAGGCAGTGCCCCAGGTGGGTCCCAGTGCTGTCCAGGATGCTGGTCCAGAACGTTCCATTGGTGGCACCCACTGGGCAGGGAGGACCTGGGAACAGGGGTTTAATTCCCACCGCAGCATGTGGAATTTGTGGGATTGGAGAGTCTGCCAAAGATCACCTGGACCTATCAGGAGTTTGGTAGGCAGGGAATTCCTCTGAAATATAATTATCACCTCTGTGCTGTCCAAGTAAAGCAAAGAGAAACTGTGGTGGCTGTTTGACACCAGATCTTCTAACACGGACTCTGCCTTTTCTCTCCTTCTTTAATCAGCACACTGGACTTGCTGAGACTTCTCAAAACACAAGATTTAGGGGTTTTTTGCTGTGTGACTTTGGTATATTATTCTGGCTTTTTTTTGGTGTATGATTTTGGCCAAACTTTCACCTTTCTGGTGCTGCTGTCACTTCTCCCTCACAGCCGCATCGTAAAACAAATTCCTGGCAATTCCTGACACTAAAATTCATGCTAAGAGTAACTTGAAGAGCTTAATTATTAATTAAATGAACTTCCTTTAGGCTGTAATAATAGACCAGCATTACTAAAAAGAGTACTTAAATTTGCATTTATGGCCCTTTACTGAAACCATTTGCTTCCCTGGAGACAATTCTTCTTTCTTCCATCTCATCAGTCTCATGGCCCAGTACAGGGCATCAAACCTGTCATTATCAGTCTTGGTCTGATTGATCCAGAAGATTTGGGGAATATTTGGTGTTTCCAGGGATCTAAGAGCAGTAAGTAGGTAGCTGTCACTCAAAATTAGGGGAATTTGTGCCAGAGGGCAGGTAGGACATTGGTTACAGTGGTCAGTAAAAATATACCAAACTACCTTCACCCACATCCAAAGCCTGCAAAGATTCCTGGGATTTTGGACAGGTGGATAAATCCAATTTGTGGAGGAGGTTGACAACCATCTGACATAAATAAAATAATAAAATTAAAAATATGCAGTAAACCACCCCCCCAAAATGAGAATATCCTGGGCACCAATCTCATTTCCTGGCAGTCTTTTGGTGACTCTCAAAAACAGAGAGGTGGCAAAGGGACGGTGCCAACTCAACCTGAATTCCCATGTGGAGAGCTCAGACAGGGAAAATAGGAAGCATCTTAGAAGTCCATTCAATTTCCCAATGGAAAACCTTTGCAGTGCCTCCAGAAGAGGCATGAGCAGGTTCCTTTGAGGGCAATTCCCCCTGGACATGGCAGTGAACCTGCCCAGGGCTGGTTTTATTTCTTCACATTCCTTCATTTTCCCCATAGAAAATAGAATTACTACATAAAAGCTGAAAACCTGAAACCACAGCCATGTTCCCCTCTTTCCTGCTACACAGCACAGCTTGTTCTCTGCTGCTTTCCTGGCATTTTATGGGGAACCCTGATGACTCTTCAACACACCCTGTTTGTTATCCCTGTCCCTGAGCCACAGCTTATAAATAAAACCAGGTGGGACCTGCAGCATGTAACACTCTGTTACACAAAGCCTTTGCACAGAGAGTCTGGGCTTGGGATCCAAGTGAAGGTTTAAACCATGAATAGTTTGGGTTGAAGGTTAAAGCCCATCCCATTCCACCCCCTGCCATGGGCAGGGACTCCTTCCACTGTCCCAGGCTGCTCCAAGCCCTGTCCAACCTGGCCTTGGACACTGTCAGGGAACCTGTGCCACTCCTTGAGTAAAAAAGGACTTTTTAAAGGGGTAAGAGATGGTGTTGCACCATGTTTAACACAAATATCTCTCTATATCAAATCCAAAGAGAAACCCCACAACGCCACTGAGCAATAAACAAACATTCCAGGCCAGTGGTCTTAAACAAAATTTGCATGGGCGCTTCAGTTTTGTGTTATTTTCCCTGCTGCGCTTGGAATATTTTGGTTGCTTCCACAAAGGACAGAGGAGGAAAGCTGCAGGAAATGGAGTGCTGTGCTCCTCCAGGGAGCAGCGGGGCCGTGGGTGTCAGAGGGGCTGCCTTGATCCGAGCAGCTTACGCCGTATCAGCCCCGTCCTGCAGGACCGTGTCGGGGGGTGGCGAGGAAGAGGTGATTTATATTTGTGCCTCAGACATCCTAATTCCCTCATGCACAGTTTCAATGGAGAGAGACACCAAGAGCTTTAGAAATGTGTGGCTAATTATACATCTCATCAAATGCTCAACACTTAAACTCGTGATGAGCACAAAGCACTTGTCTGCCCCGCCACCTATCCCCTTCCTGGGATGTCCTTTTTAATGGTCTCTTATGTAAAGAGAGTTGGCTGCTTAAATATTTGAAGCCTGCCAGTTTAAAAGATTTAAAGTATTTTTAAAATGCAGAATAGATTTGGGTTTTTGCGCTCTTATCGTTCAAGAAAAACCTTCACTGATACTTTTTTTTTTTTAATTAAAAAAATCCCTTTGGGCTATGAATGCCAAGTTTTAGCCTGGAGGGAATTTTTATTGCAGATATAAACCCCTGGAAATCAGAGTATGTACACATCTACCACCGAGCCTGATAAACCCTTGACTGTGACACTGCTACAGAGGGCTGCTATAATATCTGATGACAAAACTGACAGATTACTTCTGATGAGAATGTGGAACCCTTTTTGTTTTTAACTTGACCCTGAAGACATGTCATAACATTTGTAATATCTGCAATAAAGTGTCAACTATACTGCTCTAAGACTGCTGGAGCTTGGAGTTAAGCATTCAGTTTAGTGCTCCTACAGCTTTCAATTTCAAATAAAAAAAGACTCTTAATTTCCTTTTGGACAGTCCAAGCCCAGTAGAACTGCACTAATTTGTCTTGGCAAATACAAAGCTGCAGTGGGGAACACAACTGCTGGAAAGGAAATCCAGAGGAACAGAATGAAATAAAATAAACCTATCAATCGTCTCCACGTAAATTGGGGATTTACAGTTCAGCAGGAACGATCTCAAAGAGGGGCTGGCAATAAAAAGAGTGTCAGTGATCACCTCAGTGGCAGGGCTGGCTAGATTTCAGTCTAACATTTCACTGTGACCCTCCAGCTGCACAAGGTTCAAGTATTTTAAGGTTGTTTCCAGAGGAATAAAAATATCAATGGTTTCTCCCATCCCATGTAGTCAGAGGTGATGCTTTGGTTGTTCAGCTGGGGAGAGGGACCCCCTTGGGTGGGTCTCCCCAGCCCTGTTATCTCCCATGATTTTTCCGGCTCTTGAACTACATCATCATCAGGGTTTGAAAAGACCCCTGAGATCACAGAGCCTCCCCACAAAGGATGGCCATTAAAAGCCTCACCTTTCCATGGATGATGCCACATCTCCTCTTTGACTCAGAGATTCCATTTCTAAAGGTGCTCTGGAACACAGAACCCCCACTTCTCTGATAATCTGGTCCCAAAATTAATAGCCTGATATAAAAGTAAGCACCAGGCACAAGGCTGTGAAAGACAATATTTTGCTGCCACTAACAAGGGCTGATTTCTTTGTCTAAGTGTACCATATAGTCAAACTGAGCTTTATTTCCCAAGAGACAAGATACTTCATTTATTTGTGCAACTTCCTCAGACTTTATATTCCTGTGTGTTTCAGGACTTCAGTAGTTGCCTTCTTGTAATATTTCAGCTTTTAAGCTGTTTTCTTGCCTCACTGAACTCACATAAGATACATCTGAAAGCTTTAGTACAAATTTACTTCGAATAAAGTCTTCAATTCATTTTCATGGCACCAAAAAGACAGCTTTAATAACTGCAATGACAAATAAACTGGAAATCATTCCAGGCCTTTTCACTTAACTGACAAGTAGAACGCTCTCATAATGAGCCGCAGGTTTTACGTTTTCTCTTTGACCATAATAGCTTCATTTAAGAGCGTCAGACCCTGACACTTCATCATTTATCTACATTATTTCTCATCTTCTTTCAAATAAATTATGGAATACTAGACTGAGCACATAAAAACAAAGTGACTTGTTATCTGTAAACAGCAAGATAAATTGTCCAGAAGTTCCTCATTTAGTTCCTTTTAAATTTAAGGGCAAGTTATTGGATGTACCTTTTTTTTTTCCCCCATCCCAATTTTTTGCATCTTTTTACAGCCATCTTATTCTGTTGCCAGTGGCCTTTGTGCAGCCATCCAAAGCCTGATGATAGCGCAAAAGGCATAAAATAATTCCATTATCCCAAGGTTGGACAGGGTAGCGCAGAAAAGAAAAAAAATATATAAAAACATTGGGGGAAAAAAAAATCAAATAAACAACTTCCACAGATATTTCTCTCCATCCGCAAAACTCCTCGCCCGTAATGCATCTTGTCACCCTGGCAAATGTGACACATCCAAAGTAATGAACAGTGGGGCTGTGACTGTCCTCGGCCTCAGAAGGAGCTGATATTTCCCGCCAGCCAAGCCCCCCTTCCCGCCTGGAATGCATTAATTCCTGGCTCCGAGCACCACACAACGCTCCCAGCTCACATTTCCTTTATTTCCCAACCTCGTTGTCCTGAGCACCATTACCAACCTTGCTTTTGTGTTTTAATTAGAGGTGACAGACGAGATCAGGAGAGGTTTGGTTTGAGGACACCCCGTGTGTCCCCAGCGCACCTCTGCCCATGAAAAATCACATTTTCCTGACATTTCCTTTCCTTTCCAGGGTGTGGAGACATCCCAGAGCCCCAAGCCAAGTCCTCAACTGGAATTTGTGAAGCCACACCAGTGGCAAACAGCCCTCAGCAGGTTTAACCCAGCCAGGGGGGGATTTTTTGGGAGGACATTGGGCTATTCCTGATTTAGGGACAGAGAAATGAGGACAGAGGATGTCTCCAGGAGAATTCTCATGGATAAATCCAACAGCCTCAATTCCAGCTGTTTTTGAGCCTTGTGTTTCAAGGCAAAGTGAAAACCAGAAAAGCAAAATGTAGGAAGGCTTCGCAGACTTGTCCCTTTTCTTACCTTGAAGGATTTATTTTACAAGTACAAAATTACAGTGTCAATGGATTCCTGGAGTATTCCTCATCCCAAGAGAGACTCTGACACTCACCACTGTCCTTGGGAAGACAAAGAACTGGAAAGGGCATGAAAAGCTGCAAAGGACACCTCAGCCAAGTGATGCAGATCATTGGACTTTAGGTTTGGGTGGCAATTTTAGAGAGAGCCTTCACTGAGCTGGGCTGGGACACGAGGACATTCCCTGGTGTGGAGCCAACATCCCAAGCTTTGGGGACAAACTGGGCAGTGGAGTCACAAGGGTGATTAGCAGGTGAATAAATTCATTAACAGGTGAATAATTCACCCATGAGTTGCACCAACTCCACAGAGCAGGAAGGCACCTACACACCACTGCCATTCCCACCATGGAGCTGTGGAATTCCAAGATTCCCAACCCCACAGAGACATGGTCAGGATTACAGAAACAAAAAGGCATGATCAGAAAAAGGCTTTCATAGGACTCCTCAGCACATTTAAGGTCATACCTCGAGTTGTTTGAATTTCCAGGTAATTCTCCTTCCAAGCTTTTCCTTTCCCTCTCCAAATCCTGGCACTGTGGGCACCCAGCCACCTTGCAATTCAATCATGTTCTCTGTGCAGAGCAGGCAATAATCAAATAAAGACAAAAATAAGAGTTTAAGCTGAGGTTCCCATCAGCTGCAATTCCATATACATAACATTTTAATTATATCTCATCTCCAGTGTAATAGTTAGAGATGCCATTTGATACAGCTTCTTTTTTTTATTATTTTATTTGAAAAATTAACTCTAACTAAATTAGCAAAAATAAAGTAGTAAAAGTTAATTGGGAATTATCTACTCCAAAATAACTCTTACTGGTAAATGCTTTGTGTGGTTATAAAAGGCTGATAAATATAATTGTATTTATGTAATGAGTATCATGTTTAATTTACTGTACTTGGTTGTTAGACAGCATTTTATGCAGGACTCATAAGTGAGCTTCAGATTATTGCTTGTATTGCTTTTAAAAGCACAAAAAAAAAAATTCACCATCAGATGCAGTACATGTCCAGAAATTTGAAACAAGGAAATGTCCAGATTTGAAACAAGGTGGTGATGAGTTGTCCAGAGGAATATTTGGGATGAGCTAAAAATCGGGGTGTTTAGGATGGGTCATGCTCAGTGCCCTGACACAGCCCATGGTTTAAGGATTGGGATGATTTTTGAGATCCATGGGCAATTACAGCCCAGTGCACGACAGGAGGGTGATGCTTGCTCCTGGCACTGCTGGAAAAACAGGGAAATTCTCTTTTTTTAAACACTTTTCCTTCGGTTAATGTGATTTTGGTCAGATGTTTTTACATTCCAGAACGCACAAGTCAAGGCTTCCATTTATTTTGTGTGTTTCTCGGTTTGCTCTGGTTCAGGGGCAGACTTGAGACTGTGCCACTTTTCTATTGCTGTTATTAAAAATCATCCACCAAAACCCTTGGCAAACCTGGAAAGACTGGAAATCTGTACCTACTCTGTGCTTTTTCATACACTGAAGATCTCTACATACTCTGCGCTCTTTCATACCATTTAAAATAAAGAGAAACCCTAAAAAGAAGGTAGAATTTCTCTTTAATAAAATTAAGACTTAAAAAAACCCTCCAACACTCTGCAAAAAAACCCAAAGACTATACTATACTTTATTTTTCAATAAAATTTTTTCAGTCACTGAAAAAATAAAAGTGAAATCCAGGCCCTGATCTCTATGGAGCAAATCAGTCCCAATCTCAATATTCTCAATTACATCCTCAAAACAGATAAATGAAGAGGCAAATATGGGCTGATTTTTGTCACAATCTTAAGATTTTTCCATTATTTTTCTCATTTCTAAATAAATATCTTTGAATGTAGAGTGCTGGCAATACCCAAAGGCCATGAAACCCTCCAGTTCCCATCATTGATGTGTGATGTATGGAATGGATAAAGTTGCTTAATTCTTTGGGAGAAATGCCACAGGGCACCACACTTTGCACTCTCATCTTGGTCACCATTTACTGTACTCTCTCTCTGGACAAATTGCTGAAGTATCCTTGAAACATTTAAAAAAAAAAACCTCTCAAAAAATTAGCAATATTATAAAAACAATTAATATTGAACGTTCAGATTTCCTTTTAAACCACTGCAGCTCACGAGGCAGCTGAAAATCTGAGATTCTCATGCAACTACAGCAGTGGGGCCAGAACACAAACTCTACAAAATGAATATCGAAAAGTCCAAAAAACATGTGGATCTGGAAGATTTTAGGCAGAGAATCCAACCAAAAATCCTCTCTTTGGAGCAAAGTGATTGGCAGCAACCTGGCAGCAATGACCTTTTGACTCTGGAATACCAGAAAATCACCATATATTTTTAATTAAAGAGAGAGAATGTTTCTCTTCAACTCCCCCATATCTCCTCCAGCCTGGCCTGGTTTCTGTTATTTCTGTTCTGGATACATGGCTGCAAGATTTATTGTATCAGATTAAAAGTAAAGGCTATTAATGTCAGATTCCGTAGGGATTTTTCGTTTAGGCTTCTTGGTTTTACTTTATTTATAAATTATCATCTTGAGGCTTGTAAAAAGGGCTTTCCCCCCTCTTATTCCAATGACATTGTAATTTATATTGCTGGTGGTTCCATAGGAGAATTCAATTAAGAATTACAATTTGTTTCCTCATAACAGCAGCTAAACAGGGGCTGTGTCTCTACATGCAAGCTATTAACAGATTTTACACTGTCAGAGTGCCAAAAATATAATATATTGAGCACCAAAAACCTTGAAAAACAGCCGAGTCATTTAGTTTGGGTGGACACAAAAATGATCGTGCAGTTTGCACGATGTTTCCACACCCAGCTACCCTGGGAGAAGAATCTTGTGCTGAGATTTTTAACTGCCCCAGAGGAAAGATAGGAAAAGTTCTCTGGAGCTCATCTTCCTCTGCTTTTATCAGATGTTGGGAAGGAATTCTTCCCTATGAGAGCTGGAATGGAATTCCCAGAGAAGCTGTGGCTGCCCCTGGATCCTTGGAAGTGTCCAGGGCCAGGTTGGACAGGGCTTGGAGCAGCCTGGGACAGTGGAAGTTGTCCCTGCCCATGGCAGGGGTGACACTGGATGAGCTTTAAGGTCCCTCCCAACCCAAACCATTCCACAATTCCATCATCTCTTAAGTCCTGTAATGCCATTTGCTCCAAATATTCCTTTTCCTATAGCCTGGCTTCACAAACACTGCTTTATGTTCCGTCTCTGCATCACCAACCCTGAGATATTTCACGGCATAAAATTACTATTTGACCCAAAGAAAGAGGATAATAATTAACCTAAAGGAGCAAAAATTCCAGGGACGGAAAGCATTCAGGAAAAGATAAAGGAAACTCTTGCCCCAGCCAGTCCTGCCTTGCAGTTCAGGGCCCCAGCACGAGGCTGTACCATCACAGGTCCCATCAAAGGCCAGTGAACACAGAAAAACCATCACAATTACACAATTACGGGCACATCTGCTCCAGATGTTTGTGCATCGGCATTTTTTACAACAGCCTGCAAAAGTTTACGTTTCTTCTCTACGGCAGGTTGGTTGTCATTCTTATTATTTCCAGTGAAATTAATGCTCGTTAAAGGGATTAGGTGACAGCTGTAAAGATTGAGAGCCTTCATTTACTGCCAGAGAAATGATGCTGCAACAGCGACAGCAGAGCAGGTTTTTCTCAGTGCTGTGCACAGCTGCACAAAGTTCTGGAATCCTGAGTGTGGGAAGTTTTTGTGGACGTGGTTGGACCCCCCAAGGAGCCCTGGAATGGTCACATCAATCCATGGCTTCCCTCAGGGACAGGTGAGGGTACAATCAAATGTTGTCTGACATGGAACACACAGAAAAGAACATCTTGATCATACAGGAAACCCAGTGATTTAAGAGAAAAATATGGGGTTTTAGGGCTTTAAAGTAATTTGGAAGCACAGCATTTGATAGAATCATGACCGGCTATAGAATCCATTGGGTTGGAAAAGTCCTCCAGGATGGATCATTGAGTCCAACCTGCGAATTGTCCCCACCTTGTCCCCAGCCCAAAGCACTGAGTGCCACATTCAGGCAACCCTTGGACACCTCCAGGGGTGAGGAATTCCAAACCTCCCTGGGCAGCACATTCCTGTGTTTAACAACCCTTTCTGTGAGGAAATTCCTCCTGATGTCCAAGCTGGACCTCCCCTTGTGCACCTTGAGGTACAAATCCTCTTCTCCTGTCACTTGCTGCCTGGGGGAAAAGTCCGACCCCCACCTTCCGACAACAAACATTTGCAATAAAATTCACACACACACACACACACAAAAAAATATTGACTTTTTCCTGTTTTGACACAGCCAAAGGTGCCTCAGACACGGGAATAAGGCAATGAAAAATAAAGCCATTGAGTCACAACGAGCTTGGCAAGGTAAGTGAGCATCAGTTTCCTTTTCCCTTTTAAAGCTGTCACATTTCTCCTGCTCCCTGTGTTTTTAGCAGTGAAGGATCCCCTGTTTCCCCGAGACAAAGGACGGGCTCGGGAACTCTGTCTTGTGAAGTGATGAGTTAAAGAACACCGCAGGAGTACTTGCCAAATCATACCACCATTATTAATTCAGGCATGATGAAAGTGTTCATTTTAGCTATAATCATGTAATTCATCAAAATACTACTAGAGCATATCATTGGGAACTATTACACTGATAGAGCACCTTATTGCACCTTCCCCGAAAGTAGGAAATGTAGTTTTTGATGCTTATCTGCTGAAAAGCAATTCAGTTTGGGATTTTGGAAGCACTATCTTATGGCACAATAAAAAAAAAAATAAATAAACCAGGACATTTCAAACATATTTTCTTGTACTTGGATGATGCTGTTATTATGTTTGGGGGTGATTATCTTCAACCATGAAGTTTAAAAATGGTGCAGCACTGAAATGTTGCGTTTACCCGGAGCCGAAGGGGCGGCTGGGTTATGAATATACAATCTATGAAATTTAAATGTAGATTTTCGATCTGCCCACTTTTAAAATAACCTCGGAGTCCAGAATTTGGCTGCCAAGAAGTTTTCCAAATAGAGGCGGGGCTTGGAGTTTTTTTCAATGACAAACAATACTTGTAAAGAAAAAGTATCCCGTGATAATTCTCGGGATGTTCAAAGGGATGGGAATGACTTGGGCTCCGAGGGAATGGCAGATCCTGATCCCATCATGACTGCCCTCATGCTCTGCCTGACTCCTGCTCACCACACACTTCCCTGCGTTGGAATTACAGAGAAAAAAAAATAAATGATGGAAAGAAAAGTGAGATTCAGTCAAGTCCCTCCCCGGATTGCCCGCGGGTGCCGCAGCTGTGCTGACTGAGGCACCTCAGCAACTCCCAAAGAACAAAAAATTGTTCATTGTCCACGTCAGGAGAGCTCCACTATTGCAAACAGAAAAGGAAAAAGTTACACCCATCCCCACTCCCAGACCAAATGAGAGAAAAGGAGATGAATTCATGCGAGATGCAGAAAGGGATGGGTTTGGGAAAGCTGGCCCCGAGCTCAGAACACCTTCTAGATTCTGAGCTTTTCTCTTTCTTTTCTCGTTTCTTTTCTAGTTTTCTTTTCTAGTTCTGAGCTCTCCGCCCTTTTCCATCCTCCAGCACGGATACGAATCAGAATTTGGGGGCTGGAGGAGTAGGAATGACCATGCACAGGTGCACACACACCTGCAGCACCATGTGAAGATCCCTGACGGGCCCCTCTTGCCCTACACAAATTAAGTGCCAACCTCTCAAGGTTTAATCCATCATTATTTATCAAATATCTTTTAATCTACAGCAAAACACCCCTGGCAAAGGAGTAAGACGCAAATTCACAACTAACAGCTCTTATAAACAGAACCCTGCCTTGGAAACTTCACAAATTTTTCCCCTGAACTATAGCAGGCTTTTATTCTTGATACATCAAATCACAAATTCATTCCCTTCAGGAAAAAAAAAAAATGAGGTCTCAAGTCAGTTGCAGAGGGCAGAGACATGTAAAAACCCTCCAAAGATGATGATGAATACAAGTATTAATATAATGAATGAGTAATTAAGATAATTCTAATATTATTAGAATATAAATGAAGCCTCTATATCTGGAAATCAGAACCATAGTTAAACATCCAACTCCTATTTTTCCTCTTGGTGTGGCGATTTTGATTTGTCTTTTAGTACTTAAATCTGCTTCTGCACTAAATGGGTGACTATTTTAACTCCAAAGCAGGGAATATGAACTTGGAGACCTTTTCCACCCCTTTAATAATTCCATCGGCCTACAGTGTACAGGTCTCCTCCACAGAATCCTCAGAATAATTCCATTTATTACAAATGTTTATGAAGCAGCCTAGTTTCACATGTGTTTATATTAAAGCTGAAGAAACAGTAAATTATTGTTGGAAGCAATGCTTTATGTTGAATATTAAAGTGAGCTAATAACATTTACTATTCTATTCAGTAATTATTTGAGAGTAATTAGAAGCTAATAGCTACCAGTTTATAGCTATTAAGTCTCTTCAGCACTCCAACTTGGCTTTTATGTGATCCTTTTATTTATTTTCATTGTAATTGTCTCTGCAGATGCCTCCATGCAAACACAACCCCCTTCTCCTCCACTCCTTAAAGAACTCAAAATCCAGGGAAATTAGCTGGCCACAGGAAAAAAAAAAAATTTCCCTTTCAAGGAAGCTCTTTCAATTCTCCAGCTGCAAAAGTGATTAAATTTAAGGATATGACTAATTATATGAAGTGATTTACTGCAATGAGCAGGAGTGTAAGGTACATCCACACACACCTGGCTCCTCCAGGATTTTATGTCCCATGGAAAAAGGGACTAAAGCTTCTTTTGTCCCATTTTCCAGTAAGAAATGGATGTTCCATCGCTGGAGCAATCCCACACCAGGAGGATCAAGCAATCTCCCAGCAATGGGGATGCAAAACGAGGGTTTTTCACATTATTCCATTTGAGCAAGTTCCTAAGTGGATCCAAGATTTTCCACAGCTCAAGGAGTTGTTGTCCACCTGCAGGTGATATCCATGTAGTACCAGCTTGGCAGCAAAAAAAAAAAAAAAATCATAATAAATGAATAATCAATAATTTCATAATAATAAAAAAAAATCTTTACACGTCAAACAGCAAAATTCCTATGGAGCAAGATATAAAGCCAGGCCTAAATTAATTACACATGGAATCAGGGAGTGAGTTGGGATGGAAGAGAATTTAAATCTCATCCCATCCCAACCCTGCAAGGACACCTTCCACTATCCCAGGCTGCTCCAAGCTCCATCCAACCTGGCCTTGGACACTTCCAGGGATCCAGGGGCAGCCACAGCTTCTCTGGGAATTCCATTCCAGCCAGGAATTCCCAATTCCCAATCTCCCATCCAGCCCTGCCCTCTGGCACTGGAAGCCATTCCCTGTGTCCTGTCCCTCCATCCCTTGTCCCCAGTCCCTCTCCAGCTCTCCTGGAGCCCCTTCAGGCCCTGCCAGGGGCTCTGAGCTCTCCCTGGAGCCTTCCCTTCTCCAGATGAACATTCCCAGCTCTCCCAGCATTTCCTCATAGGAACAGTGCCAGAGCGGGACACTGCTCCAGGTGGGGCCACTGAGTGGACCAGGCTCCTGATCCACAGTGTCCTACACTGCACATCCCCCACAAATTGTACCAAACCCTAAAACTTGAGGATTTGGTGCCAGCTACCCTACAGACATTTTTAACCAAGAAATTTTCATTCTGTTCGAGGCAAACTTCCAGAAAAAAAAATAAAAAGGCAGAAAAAGCTGAAGCAACAACATTTACAAAACCAAGAGAAAAGCCAATATTCACCTCCAAAAATCTGTTTTGTTGCAGTGAATCTTTGGAGGGCAAAACTCTGCTGTGCTTCCCAAGCTCCTCCACATCTGTATCTGGGAAAGAGCCTCAGGAAACAGAGCTGCACCTTCAGACCTTTCAGTCATCAGAAAGTGCTCTGGAAAAACAACCCAAATTATGAAAAATAATCCAATAATGTGTGACAATAGTGACCCCAAAGCACCACTGCACTGAGGGGGGACAGGGGACAGCAGCCTGTGCTCACCTTCCTAATGTTGGAACCCATCAGCAAAAGGGCAGGAATAACCATGGATTTATTTAACTACTCCTGAACTTTTTCACTAGGCTACATTTTGCTGCAAAATAAACTCACTTGTGGTGGTTTTTTAAAAAAAAAAAATCATTATCTAAGCTCATAAGTAATGTTTCTGAAAGAAGAGACTGGTAGATATAACAAAATAATGATGAAAATCTCATTTGCTTAATAAAATTCCTTTGATTTTAAATCAAAACTGATCTCCATCCATTTGAACTTTAACTACCTAATTTTGTCTTGCATTTCAGATAACACACAGAAAATGCAATTTGTCATCATAAACGTATTATTATTTAATCATATGAAACTTTTGGTTTATCTCGAGAAAATATTTATGGTAGTTTTAATACACAGGGTCCATTCTTGACAGAAATGATGAAACAGATTTATCACCCTTGACAAATTATATTGCAAAACGTCCTCTCCTGACTGCTTACAACAAGAATATTAACAGCACACACAACTGGAAAACCACCTGTGATCCTCATTTTTTTCAGGCTCAAATCTCTTTTCACTGACACTCCGCAGCACTTGGAATGTGAGTTACTTGTAAGAGTAATTCTGTGAGTGACTGAAACCTGTAGCCCTTTAAATCAAACTAAGCAGTGTTTTATTAAAGTGCCCGGCAAATCAATCTAAATCCAAGGATAATAAAGCCCTAATCAGGTGGTAGCAAAAATAATAGGTTGTCATGCATGAGGAAAAATAGGCAATCATGGAATGTTTTCTTTAATTAGGTTGTGTAAAGTGGAAGGACTGAGTAGGAACTGGCAAGACATTCATCATGAGCAAGGTGGGAAATTATTGAGATTACTGAGGAAGGAGAATTGAGTGTGAAATGCTAAGATTTGACTGGACAGAAAATTAAAACTGCTTTGCTGCTCGTGTCACTTGCTCTTGGCAACTCCTTGGCAGGTATGGCTTTTCCAAGCAGTGGGAATCCAGAGACTTCTGTGCTTTAAAGACCCCAAATGACTCCTCCTAACTTTTAATGGTATTATACTGTGCAGGTTCTGCCTGTGCCTCTCAGAGACACAGAGTGGAAATTCATCTCCAAGGAGTTTTAGATGGAAAAATCCCATGGATTCAATGGCTACTCCAAAGTCAAGTAGTTACTCCTCCTATCCCACGTCATCCAGACATTGTCATGTACTGGAGCCACTTCAAAAATCACAAACACCATGAAAGAGATTATTTAGGCAGGCAACAGGTCCTCCTAAGTTAAAGAAAATGTCCTAGCCCATTAAATAATTGCTATCATTATTGTTATTACAAAATCGTTTCTGAGCCATCCAGCGCTGAATTCACAATTGTCATGCACAAAAATATCGACAGCATTAAGGCAAGATTATAAATATCCTGAAAAAATATACATCCTAAAGCCTTCTAAAGACTTTCTAATTAAGGAATTTATAATGCACTTTAATTTAGGCAGTACTTCAAATACCTGTCCTAAGTTTTAGGCAGCATAGGACACACAGAGAACTCCTGACTTCTTCCCAGCTGTGACAAACTTTTCAGTATCACCAAGACATGATGTCTGTCTTCTCTCTCATTTCATTCAGAAAATTATAATTTTGAAATTCTGTATTTATAAATGTTATCAAGACAGGTTTGGGTTTTTATATTATTGGCTTATGAGGGAGAGAGACCCTGACTCTTCTGGTCTCTTCTCTCACCATTATATTTGGTGGTGGCTCTATACCATAAATGCAGAGAAAATTCCTAAACATCTTTAATTCTAATCTTAAAAGCTGCCACCTCCTGAAATCCCTACAAGAGCTGAAATCATTTTAAACTTAAGCTAACTTCAAACCCATCTTCTTTTAGGCAGAGTTTCTCTTTCATGAAAATTGCATCACTGTCTAAGACCTCCAAACATTTTGCTCAACTGAGATCTCACTATTTCCTTGTAAAAACTGCAGCTGAGGGGTATCCACGGATGAATTACACTCCACAGGTTTTCTTGGAATGGTGGAAACTGGGAGCTCTTCAGTAAAAGGCAGCAGAGATGTTCTCCCAGTTTTGAGCCCAGAAAAACAAACACGGCAGCAGGGCAGGAATTGACAAATTAAAATCTGTTATTTTTGTCAGATTTGTATGCAAAGTTTGTTCAGAGAAAGTCTTCAGGAAAATAACGAAGTTTGACCCTAAAACTTGGGGCTATTCCTCTCCAAGGAAACAGGGTTCCCTGTTTTTTCACAGGAGCACAACGATGGTGGGATAATTGACAGGAGGAGCCGTTTTCCCTTCTCTGTTATTTTAAGAGCAAATAAAAACGCTTCATAGAAGAATTTTCACATCAAAAAGAAGTTTCCAGACCATTTTCTCCTTATTGACCGGCCTGACCTCGGGACTGGCATTGAGGATTTTCCTGGGAGGCTGCTCTGCTGGGCGAGGATGTGAGAGACCGCCTGGTCCGGGATCGCGGAACCGCGGAAGCGTTACGGTCGGAAAAGACCTTCAGGATCACCAAGTCCAAGCCATTGCCACCTCCCACGCAACAAAGCTACAAATCACTTGTCACCAACTTTGATCTACCTTGTTTCAGGTGGTTTCCCCCCTTCTCTGTCTATTATTCCTGACAAAGGACCCGTGAAAATTAACTACAGCCCCCATCCCTGCTCGAGTGACCCGGCGCTCCATCATCCCCCGGCGTAATGGCAATAAATCATTTCAACTTTAATCTATTGTTATTGATGAACGTACAATTATTTGTCATCTAATATGCTGAAAATGATGACCAAAGAAATAGATCAACTTCTTTTTTCTTCCCTCCAAGTACGGCATTGATGGATTGTATCCCTAAACTGTTATTACACTTATAATGTACTCCTCTGCTATGACAGCACAGCTAGTTTTTTAATCATTCCATAGTAATCAACTTAAGACAACACAGCAAGACTCATAACTCATGTTCTTTTCATTTTTGGCAGTGATGGGAAATGAAAATGTTTTTATTCTTTTGAAATAATTCTTACCTGACTAGGCTGAAGATTGCTTTAAAATTGTAAATAAATGGTTGTTTATTGAGCTGGAACTGAAAAGTGACACATTAAAATGCCCGTTTCTGAAGAAAAAAATAATAATTTAGGCCTGAGTGGAGCTAGAGTTGGTTAAAGAAATACTTTGTTTTTCTTTTAACTGGTTCAGTGCTAACTAAAATCTCACTTACTGGTTAAGTGATTCAAGCACGGCTCTAATTTTCATATTTAGGAGCAGAGTTAATATGAAAACTCAGACTGGCTCAGGAAAGAAATCTCAGGGTGCATTTTCCAAAATCCCCTTTGAAAATCTGTGGGAGCCACTTTGCACTTTCAGTAACAACTCAGAGGTAGGACACGATCTAGAAATTGTCATCAACTTAAGTCTGGCAGATTGACTGGAACCTGTAAAAATCTCCTGGAAGAGGAAAACCTCAGTCATTCCTCCAGGAATTGTAAAGGGTGGGAAGATCAGATGCTGCTTTCCAGGAGTTACCTTGCTCCTGCAAAATGCATGCAACATAGAAGAGGAGAAAATACTTCAAGAAACTCTTTCTTGATTTAAAAAAAAAAAAAAAAAAGTGGTCTGGAAAAATCTGGTGTTGCAACCCTACCAATAATAACAACAACGAAATAATAACAATGTAACAACAAAAAAATCAAAATAAATCAGTGATGACTCTGATCTGATGGGTTCATATATAATTATATATATAATTATATATATACACATACATATCATGGGACTGGTCCCATTAAATGGACTAATGAGAACGTTTTGCACTACTTTGTTGCCCAACAGCCTTTGCACAGCCCACAGCAGCTTTTCCCTCACTTCACATTTATCTCCACATATTTCTATCTATTTCAACCAGTTTGCAGTGTCATATCCTTTGCTGAGCAAAATCCAACCTCCTTCCTTGCTTCTGCTGTGGCTCCAAGGGTTGTCCCACCCCACTTGGGCACTGGTGGCTGCTGGTTTGGGAATGCCTGGCCCTCCTTGGGTTCCCAGGGATGCCCTCTTCAGCCACACATCTGTAGGGTTTTCCAAAGCAAGAATTTGGCAGTGAAATCTGGCATCATTTTTGCCTTGAAATCCTTCACTCTTAGGCTTTTCTCCCCCTGGCTCTTTAGGAACAAATGAATCCATACCCAAATCTTCCTCACAACCATTATGACTATTTCCTCATCCACCAAGATTTTTTCTTTTTCATTGCCATGAACTCAGCTTCAGGAAAAGACCCAGAAACAATGGAGAGGACTGAATTCTCAAAAAGGGCACTCCATGGATGAAGCAGCAAGGACCCAAAAGCCCACCTGGTCCCACCTCACCACGGGCAGAGGCACATCCCACTAGACCCGGCTGCTCCAGCCTTGCCTTGAACCCTTGCCAACACACAGCCCACAATTTCTTCACAATATCTGATCTAAATCCACCCTCCTGATACTTAAAGCTGTTCCCTCTTGTCCTGTCCCTCCATCCCTTGTCCCCAGTCCCTCTCCAGCTCTCCTGGAGCCCCTTTGGGCCCTGCCAGGGGCTCTGAGCTCTCCCTGGAGCCTTTTCTTGCCTTCTTTCTAAACACCTAAGAAAAACATTGCTCTATAAAATGAACCCTTGCTCCATCCCTGAATAACTCATAAAGGAAATTTTGCCAGGAGCAATCCTCCAAGGAAACTGGGACTGAAGCACTGCTTTGACCATGAGTTTCCCTTTAGAGCCTTTTAAAAATCTTAACCTTCCCAAGTTCTCTGCATGGGAACCAGGGGTGGTCAGCACCCAGCTGGAAAAGAAATGGCAGTGAAAATGCTGCTGTGAGCCATGAGAAATGCAGATCCCAGCTTTACCAAGGCCCCACAAATCACCCCCAGGTCACCAAGGTCAGCTCTGGCTTGGATCCTGATCCATCCCTCTTGGTGCTGGCTGGAATGGGCCCTGTCTGTCACCCAAAAAGCTGGGGACAAGCAAAGAAATGGCTCCAAAAACAGCTCAAATCCCTCTTTTCTGGAACACAAGAAAGTCAGCAGTGGAGAGCTCGTCTGCCATCCTAAAAGATCCATAATTTCCACATAATCCCCTCAAAAAGCCTTCTTTTACAAGCCTACTCTTTGAAAAGTTGCTAAAATCAATGAAGTTTTGTTCTGAAAATCGGTGCACAATAAATGGTAAAACCACAGCCTGCAATGTAATTTTTAAAAATGAGAGAAGAGATTTGGAGCAAGCACAGGAATGTTGTTTGTAATCACTGTGTGCCCTGTCTCCATCAGGAAGCTCACACATGAATTAATACACATTCATCCCAAAGATGGGATGAAGGTGCAGAGGAAGAACTGGACTGGGAGGGTTTTTTTTCTGGTTCTGCAAAAGGCCAAGACCTTTTAAAATTCTTTTATGGGGAAAGTAGAGCAACACTTGTTGTGGACACAGGAGAACTGCAGGCAGCAAATCTGAGCTCTGGGGTGACTCCAGGCTTGTGCTGAGGCACACAGGGATCAGCTCTCTCCATGAGGGAATTGGGAATGATGTGGAATAAATTCATTCCTGTTCAACAGCTTTTCAACAATCCTTTGCATGGCCTGATTCCTGTACAGTCCTGTGATATAAAACACATCTTACCAGAATGAAGAACATTTTCTTTTCCTTACCAGCCTTAATTCCCTGCCTGTTTAGGTTTTGGATTTCTCACCCCTCACTTGTTGCAAATGCCTGCAGCAATTTCCATCACATCACCTCTAGTGCTCACTACAAAACATTTCTTTATCAATGCACAGCACTGAGGCAGCAGAGATCCACTCCACAACTCCTTATCAACAAGAAATAACCAATTCTGGAATATAAATTATTCCATCTGCACCAAAAGCACGCAGTACTTAACTCCTGAAATCTGCTTTCAGTTACTAAATGTGGGGGAAACCATAAATCATGCCCGTTCTAATGGGAAAATTACTAACAAATAATTAATGGGGAATGTTACACTTAAAACAACAACAAAAAGACCCAACAAAGAACACATAAAGTGCTGCCTGTTCATCCACCTGACACACTGAGCTCTGTTTGCTTTTCCACTGAATTTACTTAGGGAATTATGGATGTTGCTGACTTGCTCGGATCTCCCTGCCTTTAGCTATCATTATCAGTTATCTTTAGGGGTAATCATTTTTCTTAAAATCATGACCCATTTGATATCTTAAAAACAGCAGCATTAATTTTCATTTGTCACGGAGCAGGGTATAAATTGGCTAAATGATAATAGCATTCTTCTCGAGCAATCAGTTCTACTTGATTAACCTAAATATTGCCAAAATATTGTTTACCATTCATTTGTATCCGAGGCAAAGGAGAGCCACGATCCATGAGCTGGAGCAGGATTAATTTAGGGTTCTGATCTGTATTAAAACTTGCCACAATGATTCATAATCATCTGACCGGATATTTATCCTGACAAAAGCATTTCATTTGGGAAGCTGCTCATCACATGATGCCCAAAAGCATCTCTGCTTTCTCATGCTTGCCCTTGGTTGCAGTACACACCACAGGAAGGCAAATATGGGGTTGGATTTGGGGTTTTTTTTAATGTACTCCTAACTTTTTTCACTTCTACATTTTATTTTCTTGGCGCAGGAGGATAAAGTCCATGGTCTTTACCACCATCTAGTGGATTTAATGACTTACAACAAGCCACAATTGTATTTAAAAAGGGGATAAAAATACTTCATCTGTAATATATATGGAATTTATCCATTTTATGGTGACTATGACATTGTTTCTCACATTTTGTGCATTCATGTGTGTTGTGGCTTCTAATACAACACTGTAAAAATGGACAAAAATCCTGAATCAGTGAAGCTGTGACTCAGTGATACAAGCAATAGAACAGGAAAAAATTACCTCAATGGGAAGGTTTAGTGGGATATTAGGGGAAATTTCTTCATGGAAAGGGTTGTCCAGCCCTGGCACAGCTGCCCAGGGCAGTGGTGGAGTCCCCATCCCTGGAGAGGTTTCAAAGCCATGTGGATGTGACACTTGGGGACATGGGGCAGTGGTGGCCTTGGCAGTGCTGGGAATGGTTGGACTTGATGGTCTGAAAGGGTTTTTCCAACCCAAACCCTTCCCTAATTCCATATTCTCCTTTTTTAAAAGCCTGGTCACTTTTTCCCTCAAGCACCAAAACCATCTACACCTAAACCAC
>VZSR01003282.1:2203069-2273400 GCA_013398615.1 Brachypodius melanocephalos | reverse complement strand
GAGGAGGGAGTTTTCCATGCTGGATTTAGCGATAAAGGTCTGGGGGTCCTTTGTCCTACAGAACTCAAATATGATTTTTGAGACAAGATTTTTGGGTTATATTCCTTTATCTGCATATTGGAGAAAATACCTTCATTATATAAAGAGATCCCTCCCACCACGGTGGAAAAAGTAGAAAAGGTTTGACTGATTTAATCATATTTTTAAAATAAAGAATAATTGTTTGGCAGTTGGATAAACCTGTTTTTCTTTCTCCACGTGCAGCAGGATGGACCTAAATGGATTCCTGTGCTTTCCATGACACCACAAAATATGGACCAATATTTTATCCCTGAAGAACCGAGTGGCCCAGGGATTTCTCAGATTTCTTCTCTCAGGATGGGCAGCACCACCTGCACTTCCCTCTCCCAACACCGGCCCTTTGTGACAGCTGACAGGTCAAAAATACACCTCCAAAACCAAATTAACTCAAGGTTTGCTTCCAGCCTTCTTCCAGATGGCTCCAAGCCCCATCCAACCTGGACCCTTTTGGATGGGACATTCTCCACCTTTCTGGAAAACTTTTGCCAGTGTTCCACTGTAAAAACTTTCTCATCTCTAACCTAAACCATCCTTCTTTTAATTTAAAACACTGAACTACCAGCGGTCTCCTTCCCAACTGCCCAGGGTTTTATTTTAAACTCTAGCCTTCAAAAAAAAAAAAAAAGAAGAAGGGGAAAAAAAAATTAAAATGAAGCAAAACCCCTGCAGCAGCTTCTCTCATTGATACCCAGCAGAGGAGTGTGTCCTTCCTGGAGGGACCTCCTCGGATTTTGCACCTGATTAAGCCCCAACTCAGGGTCAGAGTCACGCTCTGGGTGACTCAGTGCTCTGGTTGACTGCCTGACAATCTCCACAGGGTACACTGCAATTTGCTTGTGTGCCCCAATTAGCACTGCTAATTGGGGCACAAAATCTGCGTAAATCTTTTTTTTTTTTTTTCTTTTTTTCAAAGCTCAACCATCATTCTGGGAATGGCAAAGTGGGCACTGAAACAGGAGAGGGCTGATCTGCCCTGCCCTGCCCTTCAAACGTGTCAGAGCGTGGGGAAAGTTAAAGGGTTTGGAGAACCATGGAATTCCAGCATGGTTTGGGCTTGCAGGGACTTCAAAGTTCATCTTTCCACCACCTGCCATGAGCAGGAACAGCTTCCACCATTCCAGAGTACTCCAAACCTGACCTTGGGCACTTCCAGGGATCCAGGGGCAGCCACAGCTTCTGTTCCAGAGCCTCCCCACCCTCCCAGCCAGAAATTCCTTCCTAAAATCCAATCTAAATCCACATTTTTCAGCTAAAACCCATAGCATGTGGATAAAGGCAGAACTTTTCTGATAATATCAAGTTTCACAAGTTTTTCTTCAAGCAATCCAGAAGTGTTTTTGATGAAAACGTGCAGGGGATCGCAGAGGTTTATATACAATTATTTCAGCTGTGTGCCAGATTCCACAGGCACTGAGTGACACAGAAACTCTTTTACCATCAATATTCTGCTGTTTTCACACAGAAATGGCCCTTCAGATGCCATTAGCATGCATCAACGTTTGTTTTCAACCCAGACTTGTAAGTTTTCTTGTGTACAACCCAGCAAAAAAAACCCTTTGCACACACAAAAATCAGCTCACTCAAGATCAAGTGGATCCTTGTCGTGGCTGATGCTCCAAACATAATCCCAGATTGGAATACAAACATTTATCAATTCAAAGAGGATATACAAAAGAAACAGCCTAGAAAATGAGATGCTTTTTGCTTTTCTATGATGCCATTTGATAACACTGTAAAAGAATTATTGCACACTCCTCCAGCTAACACACTCCCCATTGCAGAAGTGCAAACTGAGTTTATTGTGATCTATTACAATAATAAAAGAACAATTATCTCTTCCCCTGAAGCTTCAAGCTTAAACCACCTCATGTGCTTAATTGAGGATGCTGTGAAAAAAATCACAATATTTAGAAGAGACCCTGTCCCATTGCTCCAGACAGGAGCTGAAGGGTACAAAACCAAGATATTGACAACTTGGGACTTGTTATTTGTGGGTGTTATTTCAGGGTGACTGAAACAGCACAAGGAAAAGCACTTTATGGAAAATTTATGAACATCCTGCTCCAAAGTCTCCATCCCAAGCAAAGTGGGACATGGAGAAGAGGTTGGTCCTGAGGGCTCAACTTTATAAACCTCCAATGCTGCACTTTCCATGGGCTTTTTACTTTGAATTTTTTTTAAAAAAAATTAAAAATGTATAAAGATTATATATATACACAAAGATTTTTAAAATATCTTTATATAGAAAGATATAAAATCGATTTTAAATCAAAATTAAATAAAATTATCTGCTTTTATGGCTCTATCTTAAATGATAAAAAGAAAAAAAATTGCTCCTATTTTATTGGGACTTCAATTGTTCATACTGTTACACTTAAAATAAGCTCACACATATGCCAAGGTGCCAGAGAAACAGATGCTGAGCCAAAACACACAGCCAAATAAATTTTTAAACCCCATTTTCCAGGTGGCACCTCTGGAGCACTTGTCCATGGCACCAGGTCCTGCCTGTACCCAAGTGCAGGAGGCATTTTCTCCTCTCTCTGAATTCTCACTCCTGGAAAAAGCTGATTCCAGGATGGGTGTGGAGGCCCCCTGAGCTGAGCACTTGCCATGGATTTGGAAATAAGAGACCTCACGTCCTTCCCTGAGCAGAAAGGTCCCTCTTTAGGAGCCCAGCAGGGTCAATCCCACACAAACACAGCCAAGTGCTCCCGGGGCTGCTCAACAGCCAAAAAACAAACCTGGGTGAAAACAAACCCAGGCAGAATCACCAGCAAAGATCAAAACAAGCCACTGTAGGACTGCTTGGGGATCCTTTGCACCGTAGGATTTACTGACCAGTAAATCTCTGTGGCTTCCCCTGGATCACACCTGGAGCTCCAGGTTGGTGACACCGACGTTGCCATCCTTTGTCACCCACCCCTTCAGCACCCACAACTGCACAGTGACATTTTGGGGTGGATTATTCCCACATCTTTGCCTGTAAAGTAATTCCCTTTCTCTGGCCAACATGCACATTGCTGCTGCAACCCTTGTGTCACTCATTCCAGAGGGATAAAAGGGACCCTCAGCTCCAATTCCTGAGCCAGGATTCACTTCCCAACCACCCCAGGGAGTGCCCTGAGGTTAGTGGGGTCCAGAGACACAAGGAGGTCTCCAAGGAGCCACCAAGCAGATGTTTCACTGACAAACTTGTCTCATTTTATCTCCCAAAAAATTGCTCCAAGCCCCATCCAACCTGGCCTTGAACACTTCCAGGGATGGGGCAGCCAAAACTGAAATTCTGGACTGAACTTCAGAACTGAAATTCAGATGCTAAAATAATTTTTTAAATTTATATTGAGAACAATTCCTTCACTAAAACAAATTCTCAACCATTTTTCACCCACAGGAAGAGAAAAACTCAAAATGGTTGGAGTGTGATACAAAGGAAAGCCCAAAGAGGAAGGAGCTGCAGGAACTGGGTGCAACTGAGAAGGAAAAAACTTTGGAGCAGTAATTAGTATGGAAATAATCTTCACCCACCCCTATGGAAAGCCTGACATATGTTGAGGTCAGGCTCATGCTAACTCAGAAAATCTTTTCTAAGCTGAATCCTTAAAGGAGGATGGATGATTTAAATTAATAGGCACAAATGCCCTCGGCTGCAGTGGCTGCAATCAGAGGGAGAGGCCAGGGGAGAAGGAAGAAGATTGGATAAGGCAATATTTGACCCAACAGCATCCTCTTGATGTGGAGTTTTAGGGTTTGTCCTGTGCAGGGCCAGGAGTTGGATTTGATGATCCTTGTGGGTCCCTTCCCACTCACAACATTCCATGAGAAGGACAAAGAAAGGATGTTCCTTGAAAATCCAACTTATGGACACAGAGATGGAGATGAGGAGCTGTAAAATCAGTATTTCCATGCCAGATATTCCTAAGCAGGATATCTGGGGAGAACACAGAGGAGCTTCAGGGATCACACCCTCACAGCAGGCTGGCAATGGCCCCTCTCCAACCTGACCTCCAGCCAGCACCACCGAGGGCACAGACAATCCCAGCCTGTCCCCTGATGACTCCAGCCCAACCCCTTGCTCTTCCTGGGAATGACAAAACCCTCGACACAAACCAGGATTTCCTATGCAAATCACATGGGCAAAAATATATTCAACATGACAGAGCTAATCAATGACAACACTGCGGGGACAGCTGAACAGCACTTCCAGGGAGCAGCCCTCACTGGGGAGACTCTGGGCCACAAATAATTCACCTCCCCTTTATTAAATAATTAGATATTAACAGAGAACCACTGATTAGGCTGCACTGCTATGATAGTGTGTGTTTTCTCTCTTGACTTTGTCACCGAGGTCACCAAACCACCCAAAGCCAAGGAGGAGAGAGGGAGACAGTGCATGGGCATGGCTGGAGAGAGAAGCCTTTCATTAACCTTCCTGATCCCCCATAATTTCATGTGTCAGCAGCTAATCAGCCACTCACTGACATCATCAAGGGACAGGGAGGAAAGATGTCCCAAGGGAGCGATCACTCCTCACAGGAGAAAATCTGCACTTGCACCCGGAGCGTGAGTGGATTTTGCAGATAAATAAAGTGGGTTTGCATCCTAATCACTGCTGCAATTTGTGTTTATGCTGTTGGCAGCAAAGATTTGTATCCAGCATGATGGAGATGGTAGTTAAAGGAGACAGTCCTTGACAGTCCAACCCTTTCAGACTTTGTCTCGTACTTTTGTCACTTTTAAAACACGAGAAAATCACCTCCTTGCTGGTGCACAGCTCTGTTAATGCCACTGGTTTGCCAGACTGAAGAGGAAATGCAAGGGACGCTGCATTTTAATCATTCTGTACTTCCTTAATACTTTTATCCTGAAAGATTTTGTGTATCTAATCAACACAGCACTCAATTCATCTCCAGCCAACAGCAAGGCCCCTCTTAAGCAGGATAGAGATGGGTCTTTAGCAGTGCTGCCAAAAGGGCAGGAACACGGGGGGTCACCCCATCAGCCTGGGGTCTCCAGGGCACAGCAAATGATGCTGGCCAGGGGCTGGGGGGTTGTACACCTGAATCTCCAGGATTACCTGGGATCTACAGGGATAACAGATGGATAAACCCAGCCTGTGCCCTTCTAAGGGGTTCCCAAAGGAATGTGGTGCTGAGGGAGAAGGGAAGGTCCTGCTGGGCATCTCTGGCTCTGCTCAGCAGCAGGGGCAGCTTGTCTGTCTGTCTGTCTGTCTGTGTGTCCAGCCTGGATGGGGTTTTCTGGGATCCTATGGGAGCTGCAGGGGTGTTTGCAGCACCAGATGTGGGTGGGGAGTGTCACACAGCTCGGTGACACCAATATACTCGCCAACAAGGAAGAGGAAAAAGAAAGGACTGAGGTGCCCCACACCCCAAAAACCACCCCAAAAAAACCAGCCTGGAAACCCTGCACCACTTTCCATGGGGATATATTTTATATTTGGAAATAAGCATCCTGCCTGGACAGTCTTTCCACACTCCAGGCATCAACTTTGGTTGGACTCGCTCCTAAAAAGGTCTTTTCCATCCCAAACGATTCCATGATCCATTTGGAAAGCCAGAGGACATTCCCTCACACACTTCCCCCAGTCTCCCTTCTTACAGCACCCTCAAGTCCAGCTCAGCACCATGCTGCACAAACATGAGGCAATAAACCAAAAATAATCTAAAATATCTATTCTTTGGTCACCATTATCTCATGGGTTCATGGGTTTGTGCAGCTGGACCTGATTTTTCAGGATGCTGGAGCTCCTAAATCCTTAATGACTCCAAGTCAGCTGATGCCCACTTTTTTTGTCTCTCATTGACCATCCAGAAGGAGAAATCCCATGTCCTCATATGGAAAAATGTCCCCTACCTCAGTTAGGCATTATAAATTTATAATTATCACCATCAACGATCTCAATGAAGACTTCCCAAATAGCCAGGTTAGCTTGGATGTGGGAGATTGACTTGTATCCAAAAGAGTATCCAAAATTTAATTAAAACGTTGCTTAACAATGGTTTAAGCGCAGAAGAACCTCAGCCTGCAGTCCTTCAAAATGGAAAAACAGAGATTCCTGCCCTACACTGGCAAAGAACTTTGACAAAATATAGAAAAGATATCATGGTATGGAAAAAACTGGAAAAAATTATGGAAAAAAATAATTTTTGAATGTGGGGAGTACTACTGTTGAATTCTACTTGGAATTGGCCATTTTTTTTTTCCTACTGGAATAGATGTTGCCCTTCCAGCAAGCAGATCTTACAGAGTACATTTCTATTGGTTTTTCTGAGTTTTGGAGAATTATGAGCTAAAAATTAACTCATAGAGGGACGGTCACTTAATTGTCCTCAATTGCTTAACAGCAGTAAACCAAGGACAGCCCAAATCACTGAATTAAGTAACTTTACAAACACACTCAGGTGATAACATCAAACACATGCACTTATATTGACTGCAAAACTGGAGTGGAAAATGTTATTTTTGTAAAAAGTTGCACTTCTTTTTTTTTTTTTTTAACTGTAATTATGTATTTCCAAATATATAGGTATGTAAATATTTTTTATATTTATATTAATCCATTTTTATCAGCACCTCCTCTCTTAGCACTGACAGATTCTGCACCTACTCGTGTTTCTCACCAAGCAGTCTTAACCTGGAATTGAAAATGTTGGGAATCCAGAATTTCTCCTTGGAATCTTCATCCCAGTTGCTGTGTTGGACACAAATATTGGAATTGCTGGGGAACTGTGCCTAAATCTCTCTGTTCTAGGTCAAATCACGAGCACATGTATTGTAACACAGAGCAATTAACAGCAGAGCCAGGAAATTACCACTAAGGATCAGCTGCCATCAACACATTCAAACCACACAAAAACCAAAGGTGAAATAGATTTTTCCTAATATTGAGAATATTTCCTCTTTAATTTTGAACAGTTTTTGTGAAGCAGAACATCACTAAGAGAGAAACTTTTGCATCTCTCCCATGATTTTTGTTTTCTAGTGTGCCCATTTCTTAATTTTTAAATCCAACTATGCTGCAAAATATTCAATTTTGGAATAAAACAAATAAACAAAAAGTTGTATTGCTTTAAAACTGATTTCTTTTCAGCATGGTATTGATTTATCCTATCCTAGACCTAATCTCTACTTATTAGGGTTTTTTTAAACTCGTATCTAGTTCTCCTACAAGGTTCATTTATAAATAAAAAGCTGAATTTAGCCCAGTTCTATTTTAATTAAACAGGTTCAAAACTGAGAATAAGGATTTTTGAACTCAGGACGAAATAATCCCATTTTTTCTGTGTGATCTGGGTATCATCCTTAGGTGTAAGAAAAATTTTAAATGATCACATCCTTAAACAAAACTTACACAAAAAGAGAAATGAGAAACAAATAGAGCAAAGTCTAAACAAACCTAAGGCAAAAATAGGATTTTCCATCTTTGCCATGGGTCCATGAAAATGAATTTACCAAATGCAGCCCAAGGTTCTCCAGAGTTCTGGGGATGCCATGGGGTAGGAAATTCAGTAAGTTTATATATAAACAATATCTAAATTCTCAGCATATGCAGAACAGCCTCATTATACAGTTTGTTCGTCTGGGGAGAGAATAAGTTTCACACCTAAAAATATGCACTTTCAGGTACTAAATGTTAAATATCTCCATTCCCACCTACCCCAGCATTACCAAAATCTATATTTTTGCTGTTATCCACCTACCCTGAAGTTACCCAAAAGCTCTTTTTCTGCTGTTAGCGCTGTGAAGAGGACACAGCCAACCTTCTAAATTTAATTTTCTGGAAGAATCCCCGGGAAGATGCGGAAATTGTTTCTTTCAAGACACCGAGAGCTTTGCTCGGCTTTAAAACCAAAGTCAGGGCTTCAATAACTCCTGAATGTCAGCATATCTCTGACTCCCAAAATACGGGGTTGAGGGAGGGATATGGAGCCTGTTCCCACTCCAGGATAATTCCAGCATTAATTTTCACCTCTAATTGTTTCCTCCTCCAACAGCCCCACAGAGAGGGACTCCCAGCCCTTCATTGCACATAACTTATCACAGCATTAAATTTGCCTAAATTGTGCTCCAGCGCTGCCACGCTGCTGACCCCTCAGTCTGTAAACAAATACATTTGTTCTCCATATATTTATGTTTTTGTCTCCTAAATGGTGAGAAAATGAGCCTGGAATCTTCATATTGTAATTGTATCATCAAAGCCTGTTGAGAATACGATAAAGTAACCAGAAGTTAAATTATCAATAAGAGTCATTTATTTTGCATTTTTATTTTAAAGAATACTTATGAGAATTGTGATAAATTAGCAGTGACAAACTACTTCTTGCAGGCTGATTTTGTGTGGAGAGTTTAATTAAACATTGCAGCTGTTTATCTCTATGGTGATTAAATTTTCATATGTAAATTACATGTATTAAGATCAAGATACTTATGTAAATGTCACTTGCCTTAATGTTTTGTGTTACTGTTATTAACATCTCACCATCAGCTTGTAATCTTCTTGTATTGCATTACGCCGCCGTGCACTACACGACTAAAATAAGTAGATTTATATCTTAATAACAAACAAGTTTTTAAAAAGAACCAGCTCGCTATGTAATTGAGATGTAGATTAAAAAAAAAAAAAAACACATTAAAAAAAAATAAACTGTCGAGGGTGAACTGCTGGAAATTTGAGAGCTCGTTGGCTCGAGCTGTGTTTGTGGATGTGGCACTTGGGGGTGTTGGTTTCGGGATGGGCTCGGTGGCCTTGGAGGGGTTCTCCAAGCTGAACAATTCCATGGGTGCCTCCCATCCGTCTGCAAACAATATCTGAACTGGGGAGCAGCATTTTCACACACAGGGGCCAAGAACAGCCCCCAGGGGAAATTGTTTTATATTCACAGTGGGGGAGAACAGGATAATTCACTGCGCCTACCTGAGAACAAAAACTGAGGCTGGACATCTAAAAATCAAAAAAAATCCACTCAGAATTACTGTCCCATCTGCTTAGAGCAGCTAAGGGCATCGTGTTTTATTCTGTGTTGTCCCCGCCAACTAAAAAGCAGAATTCTATTGTAAATCTGATGAACACTTTCTAAACAACAACAAATCAGATTCATACTTCAAGCAGAGAAGAAAAGTCAAGATCAATCCACATCCATTTCCAACCACCAAAAAGGAACCCCTGAGAGGTCACAAACATTTCTTTAGCAATAGAACTTTAAACTCCTGGATCTTACAGTGAGTCAAAAGAAGAAAATCACTGAGATTTGCCATTTACTACCTATTTTTTTCCTACTCTTGCTGTAACCCGATGAGTATCATTCCTATTCCCTTTGATAACAAAGATTAACTACAACTTGGAGTGAAGATACAAGAAGATCTGATCCTAGTTATCAGACAGAGGGAAGTTTTTAATACACAAAGTTCCACCTCTAATACAAGAAAAGATTTTTCATTATGCCAGTCATGCTTGGAGCCTTGCGACAGGCAGACACTCATTGACAGCAGGAAATCAAATCCCTCGTTTGCAAAAACAAATTAAGAGCCCAAATTGCAGCAGGCAACACACAGAAAAATGAGATAAAACCACTCGGGATTAATTTCTTTCGAGGAATCCATAGGTTCTGCCTGATCTTGGGAGTTTGCCCTGGCTGCTGGGATGGGCAGGAGGAAAGGGAAAGATCCCTGGGTGGTGAGGGCTTCATTTTCACCATTTTCATCCAGAGATGCACAGCACTGTCAAAGGAGGGCAAACCATCCCCAGGATCTACTCCAAAGCATTGAAAAACTTTGAAGATGCCCTAAATTCAGGCTGGATTTTAGGAAAAAGTTTTTTGACTGAAAGAGCGATGAAGTACTGGAATCATCTGCCGGGGGAGGTGGTGGAGTCACCATCCCTGGATGTGTTTAAAAAAAGATGGGATGTGGCACTGGGTGCCAGGGTTTAGTTGAGGCGTTGGGGCTGGGGTTGGACTCGATGATCCTGGAGGTCTCTTGTGATCCTGTGAAGTAACTGTGTGCATGTTCTGATGGGCAAATCAAAGCTGAGGCTCAGGAGGAGCTCAGGAACTCTCTCAATGAAGGCACTGCAGTTGGCACAAAGAATCAGCGTTTATTTTAAATGGGCACTGTCCCTCAGCACCAGAAATTCCATCTGATGAGAGCCTGACTTTGTACTCTCAGGGTGTCACACACACATCTCTCCCCACAACTGCAATCCCTAATTCCACTCCCAGTTGCCTTTTTAGAGTCATCAATTACACCCCAAACACACTTTGGGGATTAAATCCACTTCCTTAGAGAATTTTCTATTTCCATATTTAAAATAAACAATATCTGTCCTTTAAATCCACTCACACGTTAAACTGCTAGAAAAGTCTTTTTTTTTTTTCCTTTTTCCAGCACCAGATTTCAGGTCTTGCAATGTTTAGACTGTCCTAAAAGTCCTTATCCATGGCTTGATGCTCCCATACACCCCAGCTCTGCTCTGCACATTATTCCACGTTATTCCTGCCTTCATCTGTTCAGCTGAAAAGGTGAGGGCAACATTTTGGAGATTACCAACCTTCCACTAAGGAATGTGATGGATCCTCAAAAGTCAATTGTTCTAGGAGGAATTGGTGCCGAGTTCCACTCACTCTACTCTGAGGAGGCACGAGAACAATCTACCCTGAAGATCGCTGAAAATTTACCTTTGAAATTTCTTTTTCAAGTTAAAAGTTTTGTGGGGTTTTGTTCCCATGAAATAAAGTCTGTGTTTGCAACTGTTCCTTCCTATGGAAAAGCTGCTGTGGCAGAAGAATAAATCTTTCCAACTTTCATAGACAGCAACAACCTCAATTAATCGGCAATTGGATATCTCAGCATTTTGGGGTTTTCTCTCCTGCACAGAGCACGTCTTTGATGGGAAACTCCAACCTGTGATACTTCCCCAGCTGAAATGTAGCAGAATTCTTGCAGCTGCAGAAAGACCTAATCCAGACATGGCAAACTGGTTCCTAGTGCCATCTTCAATGTGAGAGAAGCCTCCCAGGCTACCAAGGGGAAAGACAAAACCACAAAATCAAAATCAAGAAGGAGATGATCCTTCTTCACCAGCAGCTCCGTACTCCAATGGATTTCTTGGACATTGAATTATCTTTCAGGCAAGTGAAGGGTTTGTCCCTGCACCCATCCATGGATTCATTTCCTATCTCTGTGTTTGCAGCAGTTCAGGCTGGAGTGTCCTGGGTTATCACCTTCACAACCACAGCATGAAAACCGGAGCGTGGGACCACAAAGAGACAGAGACAAGAGGAGCAGGCTAACTGTGAGGGAGAGAGCTCCTGCTCCTCCACACAAACCTCGCCCATCATCCCCAGGCAAGGAGAAAAGGTGAAATATTGTTTATGGGGGCTTTGGAAATGACTGCATGATCCCAAAGATTGCCTGGATCTCCCCACAGCTCTTAAAACACAGACCGTGATGAAGTCCACCAAGAGGCATTTTTCTGCAACATGAAAACCTACTCATGCTATTTAAGTTTAGTTTGCCATGAAATTTCCTCTATTCACTGGCTGACTGTCTGCAAAAATAATAACCCTGAGTAATGATCATAGCCAGGATAGCTGGCAGCAGGTCCACCACAATTACCAGAAGTTAATTAGAATTATTAAAATAACAAACACGAAGCCACCGATATTGCACGTCTACATTTAATAATGGAACTCAACGGTGCATCTGATTCATGAACTGCATTTATTATTTTAAAGCCTTTTCTTTCTTACCAAATTAAATATTGATGGATGATCCTCTCCAAATCAGTTGGTGGATTGGATTCTATTTATACGGGTCCTAAAAATTAAGCTTTAAAGCAGAACTCTAAAGAGTCTCTTGTCTCCCCGAACAGCAAAATAACTTGCAGTTCATTTTTGCTTGTTGCTGCCCTCTCCACAGTGTTCTGTTTGGAAAATGAAATTCCAGACTTAAAACCAATTTGCCAGACAATTTCATCAAACACGGTTTCACCTCCTGTTGCTGATTTAATCCAAATTTATTTAAGGCCACGCTTGTAGAGAAATTTCAAGTTCAAGTTGTCAACATCTTTGCACCCACGTGAACCCTAATAATTTTAACATGCACAGCCTCCACAGTTTTAATTTTCAAGGGCATTTCAACACCTCCCTGCTCTCTGACATGCCCCTCCTGCCTCCTTCCTTCACACCACGATTATTTTAATCAGACAACTCGGAACAGATTGAACACGTGTTTACTCCACTCCAGCATGTGCACAGCGTTGTAAAGAGCCTGCCTTTATTTTTAGATCCTAAAAGTGAATTATGCAGCCCATGGGATCAGGAGAGAATTTTTGAGCTTCTGCATTGGCGGGTTTGAGGAGGAATTGCTGACACACATCACGCTTCCTTTTACACAGGCAAGCATTGTCAGGGCCCCGCATCATCATATTTTCTGTTCATTTTTTTAACCAGATCGACCCCTTTTCAGACCACTGCCCTCCTCAGTCATTTGGCAAAAGGCAAATATTATTTTAATTTCAATAATTGCAAATATATGGAGCTCCATGAGCTGCTCAGAAGGGTTTTTTTGAGGTACAAGAAAAAATTAGATTCCTCTTTCCATAACTGGCTACCTTGGTCACCAGCCTTCCTCTATCCTTCATGTATGAAAGAAAAATATATAAGTAGTTTAAACTTTATATATATATATACACACACACACACACACACACATATATATATATATATAAATATAAATATAAAATAGTTTCTCAATATTTTAAAGAAAACTATTCCTAAAGGAAATTGGCAACAAAATCAAAAGCAAAAAAAAAGTTATCTATTCAAACATCAAAAATTAGAAGTCAGGTACTGGATTTGCATCCATTCTCCTTTTAATTACTTACTGTGGGTTCAAATGACCCCAAATAATTAAGGAAGAATGAATATAAGATTCAAGAGAAGCCTTAAAAATGCTGAGAGATCTTCAGGCTATAAACTGCTTTTCCAAACTTCACAGGAGCAAAAGGGATGCAGAGGTAGGGAATGCAGCTCCATTAAAATGACTTTAAAATAAAGATTTACACTTCCTATAAAAAAAACTGTCTCCAGATAATTTTCACTGTGAGTAAAACCCTTCCAACCCAAACTATCCTAGGATTCTACAAAAGTTTAAAATTAACAGAGAAAGGAAAGAGCAAGAGGGAAGAGCTTTCCCTGCAGCTGGAACTTGAACCTGATTTTGGTGTCAAATATTTGTGGGACCAACCCATCCAAGGAGCTGGTAGAGCAAAACACACCAAAGAGCTGAGCTTCCAGAAAAAGGTTCTGCAGAAATTCTGGGGGAAACACATGGGAGTCTGGGAAACAGCTTGCTGTGAGAACAACTTAGAGACTCCCAGTCTTAAAATAAAAGTTCAACAACAACTTGCCACAGCGTGAAAGCCCTAATAAGGATCAGCCTTTAAAGAGCAGCTCTCCAAAACCAGCCCCACACAGCAGATCCAACAGGACCCCAGCCCACCAGGGAATAAAATTTACCCTTCTCCTCAGTCCTCCAGCAGCAAGACGAGGCCATGGAGCCTCCCACACTCACTCCATGACCACCTCAACACTGCCTCCCTCCCTTCCAGTCTGCTCCTCTGTGTTTCCCAGAATATCTGGGGATTTTCCTTAATTAAATGATTTCACACCATATTCTCTCCGGTTAACAGCAAACCAGGCTTTACTGATTTGATCTCCACACGTCTGGCACCGTTTGCTCGGGCTCTGTCACCACCTCTGAACAAAGCCTGAGTTTGACCTCTTGGGCTCAGTCCCAAACCTTTCACTGGACCCTCGATTGCCCCAAGACAAGGGTTGGACCAAACCCAGCATGAGGACTTCAAAAGCATCCAGCTGATTTTTAAATTGATTAGATAATCATTATGTTTTCGTAAATCTGAATCATTTCTCAAGGAAGTTTATCCTTCAAGGGAGGCACTGGAAAAGAAGCAAATTTGGGACTTCATTGTCCTTTTTTCCCTCTTTTATGCTCACCATTCCTCATCTTTGCTTCGCAACTTGGCCATTGTAGGTGAACAGTTCTTTTTGTTTTCATTGTTGTGAAAACACTTCTTTTTTTGCCATTCCACCACGATTTTTTCCCATTTTCCTGCTGTGTCTGTGGTGTCTATGGTTCCATTGTTCCCCCAATCCCATTTGTTCAACTTTTACCCAGAGCAGACACCTGGATTCCTTCCCTCTGACTTCTAAAATCTCCCTTTTGTAAATTTTCAAGTGTCAATGTCAGGTTTGCTGGTTAGGGCGAGGGGAAACGGCCTCAAATTTTGCCAGGGGAGGTTAAGGAATGGATATGAGGAAAATTCCTTCCCTCCAAGAGTTGCCCAGCCCTGGCACAGCTGCCCAGGGCACTGCTGGAGTCCCCATCCCTGGAGGGATTTCAAAACCATGTGGATGTGGCACCTGGGTGGCCTTGGATGGTTGGACCCAATGGTCTGAGAGGGCTTTTCCAACATCAACTGGAAAACTGGGATTGTGTAATCATCACTCCCTGGAGATGCTAAACCAAATTTTATTGTTTTTCACTTTTCTCCAGTCCAAAATCTCGGCACTTCCATGAGAGCCGCTCCCTGTCAGAAAACAATTAAATGAGATTTGAAACTTTTCCAGACTCTGAGACATCACAGTTGGAACAGCCGAGAAGTTCTAGAAGTTGGATCCCTCACTAAAACCTACACAGCGAGTTCTGTGAGCACCCAAAATAACAAATCCCTGAAACTTTGAGGTGGGGGTGTCATTTCTAAGGCTGATTTCCACTGCTGGGGCTGAGTCAAAGGGAGCCTTGTCACAGACTCCAAAGTTTCCATGAATCCAGACCTTTGTGCCCCAGCTCCCAAATCAAAATTCCACCCGGCAGAAGTGTGAAAATATTTTCAGCGTATTTATTAGCACCTCCTCTCGCTCTGAAGGCAAACAGAACGACAGGATTGCAGGAGAGTGAAAGACAGGATATTAGCCCCCAGTGCTGCCAGTGCTCCCAAATTTCTGCCAATTCCTGTCACTCCCGACCCCGGGCGGCCTCACGCGATTTTATTTAACCAGCCCATTTCCAAATTCTTCAGGAAAAAAAAAAAAAGAAAAAAAAAAAAAAAACAAATGAAGCTAAATAACAAATAGCATAAATATTTTAATAGGCCTTCACATCACCAACTGCCAGACCAGCTGTCTAAACCGCAAGAGTTTCGGTGGCTTCTTTTTTTTTTTTTTTTTTTTTGTAATATATTTCAAATTTTTTTATTATTTTTACAAAGCAGAAACACATACGTCTGCGCCTCCAAAGGCATCTGTCTCAGGAGTGATCCCTGGCCCTGGGCACCACGGCACAGACGCTCCTCAGGGACACTTGGAGGGTGCTGGGTTCCCTCTCTGCAGCCTCTCCACACTCCCATGGCAAGAGAAAAGAGGACAAAAGCACTCCTGAGCTTAGATAAAATCTCAGATTCTTCCCTGAATAATTCTTGGCAGAAAAGAAGATTCCAGTCATCTTGTTCCAAGACAAAAATACCAGTATCGTGTATTTACCATCAGGCAAGAAAAAGCAGGTTTGTTTGTGGTGCCCTACTTGTGGGAAGTCTGGTTTTCCACAGCTGTAATCCCAAAGAGTAGATGTGGCTTCATCCATATTTTGGGAATTTGGCTTTTTTGACAGCCTGGTCCAGTGGGAGGGATCCCTGCCCATGGCAGGGGTTGGAGTGAGATGAGCTTTAAGGTCCCTCCCAACCCAAACTATTCTGGAATTCTAAACACAAGGAAGAGGATGCTTGGAACCCCACAGCCCAAAGGGAGCAGCTCAGGAGGAAGGGGGTTGAGTATCAACAGCTGAGTGTTTAATAATATGTTCATATAGACAAAGAGGCTTTGAATCTGCCAGTGAAATAGCTGTTACTGAATTGAAAATAAAAATGGAAAAACCTTAATGAAATACTCCCAAGCCCAATGCCTTTTTAGGCAAATCTAATTTAAAATATTGTGAAACTAGGAGAGAAGAAACAGTAATTTCCCAAAAGAAGAAAATAACTACAATTAAAAAAGAAATTGATCGTACAAGTTTTGGCTATGAAATATGAAAAGAAACCATGTCACCCCCTGTGACACTGAAACAGTGAGAGAAGGACGAAAATTCCTTCTTCCTTTCGTGTCTCATCTAGGCTAAACCCCATGAAAATTCAGTTTTTAAAGACAGGACTAATTCCCACTGACTGCAGAAGAAAGATGAGCTCACCAGCTGAATTTTAAGGTGAAAAAGTTCCACTAGAGAAACTGGAAGCGTCCCAGGCAATGGACACTGAGCAGCCCCAAATTCCACATCATGAGGGTGCACATGGATAACCACAGCCAAACTGTCAATCTGAACCGATAATACTAAAAATACATTTTATATATATATATATATATATATATATTTATATAGACAGCTTTCATGATTATGAATATATAAAAATACATTCCACTTTTTTATACTTAACATACTATCTGTTCATATATATAGTGTGTCTATATATCATATATATAGACACACTATATAGACACTTATGTAATTTAATTAATATTCACAAAGCACCAGTAGTTTGATTGCCAAATTTTCTCCTATTCTGAGCACGCTGATTTTCATTAGGAACACTGATCTTCCTACAGCACCATATTAATAACCTGCTGTCTGTTTCCTACAAGTTTAAGTTAAAAATTTATCTGGAGCCTCGGGAATACTGAACATTCAGAAAAAAAAATTAAATTCTTTGAACACTTCCTATTGCTTAGCTTGAAGTTCTCTAGGATTCTGCATAATAGAAATAAATTTTGTCGATTTTTGGGATTCGATTCCCAGAATGGTTTGGGTTGGAGGGAATAAAAGAGCTCAGTGATGTTTTCTCTCTTCTCAGCCTCTCCAGCAGTGGAAAGGTCCCCACACAATTGTGTGAAAACTGCTGGTTTGGGGAAGAAAAAGGGGAATTTTGGATTTTCCTTGCAGGGGAAGCAGCTGAAATTTGTGTGAAGCCACCACGCGAGGGAGCCCTGCCCTCAAAAATTCACACTTTTAGGGGAGACAAAAGAGAGCAGGAATGAACCTGCAGCTCCAGGGGGATGCCAAAAACCAGAGCCCCTGATCCATCACAAACACCAAATCATCCCAGCCAAGATAATCGGAGAGAGGAGATCCTCAACTAGGGAGAAAAAAAAAAAAGGACATTTTTTATACTTTTCTCGTTTATATTTGAACACAGAAAAAGTTGATAGTTAAAACAGTGAAGTGCATTATTTCTGTCTGAAAACCAAGATAAGCTCATTGTGAATTTGACTGACATTAGCAAGAGTAAGCAAAGAGTAAGACAAAACTGAGCCTGGAAACTCGAGAGACATAAAACTTTCATATTTTGCCCTATAAATTATGTTGCTGTCCCCCAGTGAGTATTTTGAAATATCCACACAAAGGGGTTTAACCACACAGCCCAAATGTCTCCCACCAACTCGTTCTGACAAAATTCATAACTAAGCAGGGGCTAAAGCAGCCAAGGGGGTTTTTCACCACACAGAAACGTTTGCAATATCTAAATGACAACTCCAATGAGTCAAATTGAGCTTGCTGTGGCATCGTGATCCTCCCCTCCCTGCTGCTGTCACACGCACTGAACACGACCTGGGGTTCCCATGGAAAAGGGAATTGTAATGACAGCCTGAAACACCATCAGCAGGGAAGGGAGCTGGGTGGGCTTCCCACAGCCTTAAATCCACTCCTTCCTGGTGCCAAATGCTTGGTTCAAAACATAAACAACAATTTCCTGCAGGATAACCTTTCCTGCAAAATCCTGTGCCGTTTGTGCTGCAGAAAACCCCACAATCAACTCTTGAATGTTCATCTACATCACACAGATGGTTCAAGGTTTGGCAGAAAGTCATGGAAACCAAGGGTTGGCAGCTGCACTCAGCCCTCACAGTCCTGCTGGACAATGGGGAGCAGAGACAGCACCTCCCCAGGGTGAGGGATCCGGGATCCCCTCCCAAATGCCAGAGCCTCAAGGCCGGGAAAGGTCAGACCCAGGAAATAGAGGAATTCCTGTGCTGGAAGGTGCCACAGAATCGTGGAATGGTTTGAGTTGGAAGGACCTTAAAGATCATCCAGTTCCACCCCTGACACCTTCCACCATCCCAGGTTGCTCCAAGCCCCATCCAGCCTGGCCTGGGACACTTCCAGGGACTCAGGGACAGCCACAGCTTCTCTGTGCCAGGGTCTCCCCATCCTCACAGGGAGGAATTCCTTCCCAATATCCCATTCAACCTGCTCTGTGTCATTTTGAACTCACTCCCCCTTGTCCTGTCACTCCATCCCTTGTCCAAAATCCCTCTGCAGTCTCTTGGAGCCCCTCCAGGCACCGAACTCTGCTCCACTCTGGCTCTCCTCAGAATCATCAGAACAGGTTATACTGGGCAAATTTGAAAGTTATTAATAACTAAATTCATAGTTCATCAAGAGTCTAACTGAAATACTAAAGTACAAGAATGTTTCTCCCACCTCACATTCCTCCAAGGCACCTTTGTATCACTTTAAATGTTTTGCAAACTCTAATTATAACAAGCACTTTTAAAAGGTGTCTTTGCACCGCAAGCCAAAATATTAGGGAATGTTACTACACACCTGTCCTCCGTCTCTCACTTCTTTTATGAGGCTACACGATCCAAAAAGCTTCGAGACAAAACTTCTGAGACACAACCTCCACCCACACCCAGTTCCTCTGATTTAAATCAGGGTGGATGGTGGAACAGGAGGGGAACAGCACGGGGAGCACCACGGCCTCCTACCCACTAATTACCAGGAGATGGGAGAGGCTTTGACAGTGCACTGCACCCTCCTCACAAGGGGTCTCATTTGCTCTCTTCACTTGCATTAACTAACCTAGCCTGTAATTAAAAGAGCTGCAATCCCTGTGATAAGGCTTTGCTCTTCACTTCTTCGCTGCCTGCATTGTGCCACCCGCGTCACACCATTAATCTAATTAATAATCAGCATTTCATTTATTTAATGCATTTATTGATGTATAACAATCACGGAGTCCTAGAATGGTTTGGGTTGGAAGAGACCTTAAATCTCATCTTGTTCCCCTCCCCATGGGCAGGGACACCTTCCACTATCCCAGGTTGCTCCAAGCTCTGTCCAGCTTGGCCTTGGATGTTTCCAGGGATCCAGGGGCATCTCCAACTTCTGGACTCTCCCACCCTCCCCACAGGGAGCAGATTTGGTGACGGGAGCTGTGCCAGAGCCCAGGGAAACCAAGGATGCCTTCAGAGGAGCGGTGCTGCAGGTCTGCAGACATTCAGGTGTTAATATGAATTTAACATCTTATGAAGGCAGCACTGCATGCCCAGGAAAGAATGGAAGGTAAAGCTTTCCTCAGATCAGTCATGCATATTTCCTCCTCACACACACGTTGGTTGGATCAAGCTCTCAGTGTCTTGTGCTCCTTTTCTCCCCAAATATGATTTGGAAAAATGAACAGCTTGACAAAAATCGTCCTCATGGTTTCCTAAAAATTCTGTTTTCCATTTTTCTCTAAATTAACCATTAAATAAATCAAGTTCTACGTCCCTTGCTCCACTCTCAGTGCCAGCAGGAGCTCTGCAGGAAGCTGCCACCACACTGCCCATCCCTGACCACACAGATTGGGAAGGGATGCTGCTCACACCACCCCACCCAATTCCCGTGGTTTCATCCTGGGTGAGAGTTGTTCCCTTGGATGGAAATAGGGGACTGAGCAGATTTATCCAGGCCCGTGTGGTCTGCACAAAGATCACAGGCTGTGCTTTCCCTCCCTTTGATCATCCCTGAATTCAGGACGTGCTCCCAGGATGGCCCTGCCAAAGAGAGGATGGGCAGCAGGACTGGGAACATCTCACAAATCCAAATTCCATGAACTGACATCCAACTGCTATCGGTACCTGGAATTCCTTCCCAGAGCAGAAGTGGGATGAATGAGCAGAGTCTTCCCTAATTCATGCACTCCCATCCTGTCAGGAGTGAAGCTTCCATTCATCCCGCTTTTCCTGGCGGTGTCGGGCTGCCCACAGAATGTTCTGTTCCCAATTCCACGTGCACATCTGCAATTCCTGTCCTGCCCACGCTGCTCACCTGGGGCTGGAGAGTGCCAAAATCCTCTGGGCATGCACATAAACACCCAAATTCAAGGACAGCTCCAAACTTCACCACTTTGTCCTGAAATCAGTATTAACCCCAAAACGTTTAGGGTCATCAAATCTCTCATGCACTTTGGTAACTCTTTCTGCTTGAGAAACAGGACTAACAGACCTTTTCTTAATTTCATCCTTTCTTAATTTCACATCTTTGGAACTGTCCTGGGCCAGGTTGGAAGGGGCTTGGAGCAACCTGGGATGGTGGAAGGTGTTCCTGCCCATGTCAGGGGTGGGATGGGATGGGCTTTAAGGTCCCTTCCAATCCCAACCAGTCTGGGATTTTAAGTCTCTCTGATTCTATTACTCTCCCACACAGACCAGCCAAGTATTTCCCTGAGTATTTGCTCAGCGAAAGGTCCAGGAATTCATTTCTCGCACCTAGGCATAGGAAGCCAAGGTTGGAGACCTCTCAGAAAACTGATAAATATCAGTGAAATTTGCCCCTCACGACAAGGTCACTGATGTAGAAATTGAAATACCAAGTGAAAGCCTCCAGAAATTTCACTTATACATTTATCCAGAACTTCTGTTTGTCTGGGAGCTAAAAATAAATAGATTTGTTGACATTTGTAGATAATGACTGCTTGAACAAATAGAATTTCAGCTCTGAAACATCTCAACTTTACAGAGTTGTACCTGGTGCCATCACCTCCCACAATTTACATGGATTTATCGTTTATCTCTCAGAAACAAAAATTACATTTGGTAAAATCAGTAGAAAGCAAACAAAATATAGCCCATGCTAAAGAAAACATAATTACACAAAGCATTATTCAATTTTTAGCAAAACATAAGGGTTGTGATTGCAGCAGATTTCGCAAAGCATATGAAGCATAATCATTTAGCATTAGGTTAAGTTGGATTTCTACATATCTGAAGGAACAACACCAAGAGAAGAAGAAGAAAAAAAAACCTTAAGGAGTGAAACACCCTCATTCATGCTGAACCAAAACTTCTAAAGGTCTAAAACATTCTTTTAAATCACTTTTTTTGCCACTTATTAACAGAGTTACCAGGTCTCCCATCTCCTCACAATAAACCCTAATTATGGTTAGGTTGGAATTGAGGGGAAAGTGTTCAGCACTGCCACGGCTCAGATTAAAAGTGGTTTCTCTTAACCAATTCTACTGCTTCCAGAGATGGCCCTTTTGCAGAATATCTTTGTTTTATTTGTTATTAACTGCTGTCTGAATAGCCTGCTCAGAATATAAAAGGCAAACAACTCATCCCTCTCCCTGTAACAATTACCAGCCATGATAAAGCTCCAATTTCCAACTTAGTTAATTTAGCATGTCAAAAAGCAATCTTTGCCTGGTAATTTCAATGCACTGAATGTCACAGAAAGGCCAAGTGACAGATTGCTGCATTTCAGTCAGAACACTCATCCTACTAAAAATGTAATCACTGATGTTCAGATCTCATTTGATATGCACTGTACAATATTTGGGTTGGGGGCAGCCTTTGGCATCTTTTTTCTGCCCCCCTCTCATAGAATAAAAAAATGAATTCGTGTTGCATTCAGAGTTCTGCCATCAGCTTTGATAATCACATGGACAGGTAAGCCTAGACCAAAACACCTCAATGGAATTCTGAGTTTATATTGAATAATCTGGAATTCACTCATCACTGAGCAATTCCGAGTCCAGGCTCAATAACATCAATGAGAACTGGAAGTCTGATTCCAAGTCACACTCAGGAGGCTCCAAAGTCCATCAAAAATAAATTAAAATCCTTTCCCAATCATTAACATGCCCTGTGTTTAATCCCATTCCTGAAAGTGCCTGAACTCCATCATTGCAGGATGGAGAAGCTCCAGTTGGAAGCTGAATTTCACGTGCCTCGTGCCCCATCTTCCAGCAAGCTTCTCATGAATCTTATTTGTTACAAATTATTTTGATGTACCAGAAATTTATTTGTCTTCTTTCCCAAGAATAGTTTCATAACCTCGCCACATTCCAGATCTAAATAACACATATGCTCCATGTTTAACAAACTCCAGTTGGTGCCTCATATGTGTACTTTTCCTTTTTATTCCAAGGATATGGCTGCAGAGCACTGGGGATCAGGCACCGGCGTGGGTGAACGCTCCCTGAATCCCTGCTTTTCAATTGTCAGGCAGCAACTGACTGAAATTGGGGGGGAAAATTATTGTTCTGACAGGCTTTGATAAATCATTGGCTCCAAAACTTTCTTTTTCCAAGTCTCCTGTGTCTCTCAGATGCTCAGTCAGACGTGTGGCATCTCCTTCTTGCAGTGCCCATCACTGGTGTGCCGTGGCACTCTGAGGTTGGTGACTTTAATTTACACTTCAGGTGTGAGGGAACTGGGATAAATGATTGATTTTTGCCCAAACTGGAGCTGTGTCAATAAATAAGTGGTGGGAGAAGGAGCTATGCTGGAGGATGAAGAGTTCCAAGGGTGAGGATCTAAGGCACAGCCCTTTATGCAACAGCTTGTTCTAACTCTTTTTAATATTTACACTAAATTCTAGGTCAGCTGGAGTGGTGGGCAGGAGATCAAGCCCTTGATGAGGCATTATCTGCACGTCCACACCCATCCATGGGAAAGCAGCAGAGATTATCTCACTTCAGGCTCTGCTTTTCCTCCCCTCTTCCCCTCCCCAGCTTCCCCACGTGACCTGGCACACCTGGACAGCCCCACCAGAAAATTAATTAAGCATGAAGATGAGTCCTGGATGGAGACAGGACCACTCTGAGCCTCTAGACACCAATGCAGGGAAAACAGCATTGGAAACGCAGGTGTTTCCATCCCAGCCCTTGTTAATCCCCTAAGGAAGTGCCTCCTGCTCAGTATCAGATCATAAACAGTAATGAACACTTTAATTAATATTACCCCACTGCCAGGGAGAGATATCATATGTAAATTCAATAAATCACGGCTCTTCACAGGCAGCGCCGATGCAAAATGAACGCCAAAAAGGGTGGTCTCAATCCCCAAAATTACCTCAAACAAATTCCCTGAGTGTAAACACAAATCCTGATAACCCTCCCAACTGGCTTGTCAATACAGATCTCCTCATTGAGAGTCATTTTTATTCACAATAAAGAGTTCAAGGTTCAGGGAGAAACAGTAAGGAAAAAAAGAAGAGAGTGGAGGAATTTCCATAACACCCCAAGATTCACAGAGAAATGTTCCTTAAGTAGGTTATTTCCAAGAGATGGCAGCCATAAATGCACATTATGTTTTGTATTCTCTCTGGATGGGTAGAAAGAACTGCACCTCTAAGTAATAAGAAAAACTTTAGTTCATTAAACAAACCTTAAGGGGAAGAGCAAATGAGAAGTGTTTTATATTCAGTGTCATCAATTCAGCTGAAAACATGTTTGTACCACTCCATGAAATGAAGGCTTTTTATAGCGCCGTTCCTGCCAACGTTGCCTCATGAACATAATAAAATTAAACATGTAAAACCAACTCTGGAGATGGCAACAAATAAATCCCAGAGAAGCGGTAGCACAAAGTAACGCACGTCCCCAAACAAAGAGTTTGTGGAATAAAAGGAGGAAAAAATAGGTAAAGTGAGGAAGGAATCATGCAGGGGATGGATTTATACAGAGGTCAGGGAAAGGGATTTCTCAGCCTCTCTTTTCCAATGTATTTCTGAAGCCCCAACGTTTCAGCATTGGCAGCATCACCCCAGAGCACAAAAGTGATTCATTACAGACATTTCTGCACTTGATCCAGTGATGGAAGCTACCATGGAAGAAGGTTCAGCTCCACTCCCCAAATGTGGCCTCACGCCACTGCCAAAGAAGTGATCCTGGTGGCCACGGAATCATGGACTCACATGGAAAAGATATTTAAACCATCTTTAAAGCCACATCCACACAGCTTTGAAACCCCTCTGGAAATCAGAGCTCCACCACTGCCCTAAGCAGATCATTCTTTTGGGAAGAAATCGTTCCTGATGTCCACCCTGAGCCTGTCCTGGCCCAGCCTGAGGCCATTCCCTCTCCTCCTGGGAGCAGATCCCAAATCCCTCTGGCTGTCCCCTCCTGGCAGGGAGTTGAGCAGAGCCACAAGGTCCCCCCCGAGCTCCTTTTCTCCAGGCTGAGCCTGTTTCCAGCTCCCTCCCTGGGGGTGCAGCCCCTTCCCTTCCCTGGACAGGGATCCTTGTCCCAAGGGGCCACGAGCACCACAGCAGGATCACACCATGCCAAGGACTCAGCCCCAGCTGCTGTTTGCCCATGGCCATCCTGTGAAGGTGAGGATGGTGAGGATGAGGACCCTTCCAAAAACTGAGCAGCCACCCTTGATATCTGCCAGAAATTCAGACAAATTCTCCTATTTCTGTTTATTATTCCTCAGCAAAACAAACAAACAACAAACAAAAATCCAGGTAAAAAGGAGGATGAAGGAAGTGGTTCAATTTTGGGGTTTTCTGCAGGTTGTTTTTGGGATGGAAGGCAGCAGAGACAAGGACTGTCCCCGATTGCCACCCAGGGGTCTGAGAGCAGCTGAAGGGAGGCACACAAAGCCCTCCAGAGTTATGCCACAGTCATCAAATACCAGAGGCGTTTGGAAACCACTATTGTGGCCCCGAGTAGGAGCAAACCTCTCCAAATAAGGAAGCATTTCTCCTCCAACGTGCAGGAATTGGCAGCTCCCCTGCTGGAGTTTATGTAAGATCTCTCAAACAGATCAGCCAGCTAACAAATGTCAAAGAGCCTTCCTGGCTTTGGAGGGCAATCGCCAGACCTTCACTGCAGGAGGGGGTTCTGGTGTTGGGAAATGAAATTTCCATGTTGCTGCGATGGAGGTGAAGGGAGATTCCAAATAATGAGCAACCAGTGATGGACTGATGAAGAACGGCCACTCTACCACCTCAAAGTGTCCCCTCTGGCATCCCCATAGGGGGAATTTACAGAAAAATGGGCATTTCCAGGAAAATGGGGGGGTTCAGGATCACTTTACAAGATCAAGAGGATCGAAAGCAACACGACCTGACCGATATGAGACAACATTGGGACAATCTTAACACGGAGATAAAATATTCTCAGAAAGGTCAGACAATGCTGTATTTTTAATAATTTGCTACATCTACAGATCTCAGAAGATTGACTAAGTAAATTCAGCTTCACTTTCCAGCAAGAGGCTCCAGGACAGTTGCTTAAAACTCCCTGGAGAGCAGATCTTAAAGCCAGGCTACCCTGGTTAACCAAGGCATGATACGGCAAGTGCTTAGCAACACTCTTTCCCAATTTTTTTAACCTCCACCAGCCTCCCACGGAGAATGACAAGGAGTTATTACCTCCTGACAATGAGCTCTTTCTTCTGCTTCTTGTCCCATTAGGCCCTGATCTCTGCTGCTTCTGCACAGAAGGTATTTTGAATACCTAAATACCTAAAAGACGTGATTGTGTGCACAAAAGGCTCCTCAGAGCAGGGAGGATTTGGGGCTACTGCACACAGAAACCTCAGAACTGAGGACCCAGCTAGTTTTGCCTCTAAAGTGCCCAGCATTTCAGATCTCAGAGCAACGATGGCACTGAAAAAAATGAGGGTTTATTATTTTATTATCTGTTAAGCTGCCTATCAGATTTAGTGAAGTTTATGTTTGCGTACTTAGGTATTTTCACTTTCTGATCAGCAAATAAAAATAAGCAACAAACCACTGACGCAGTCCAATAAAACAGAAATAATAATAATTTTTAGAAATTAAAAAACAGAAATAATAAGACAGAAAGAAAAGCCAGTTCTGTGGGATTTGAAGCCTCGAGGCACACTTATTGCTTTTTTACCTTAATATATAGAGCAAGAAACACAGAGTCCAGATCAGCACCTCTTTCACTGCCACATCTCAATCCTAAAAAAATATTCACACACTGACAGCAAATGAAAAAGGACCCAAAGCCAATCAGCTGTTTGGGGACACTGAATAAATGAGGTTTTGATCCATGGTCACAGAGGAAAGGCAGGATGGACTTCTAGCAGGGTCTGAAGGGACAAAAAAGAGCAGCAAACTAATGAATTTAGGTTAAATTCCGATTCTGCTTTTCCCAGAGCATGCATAAAGACAAACAGCTGATGGCAGGAGAGGGAAGGGCGAAACACATCTGGGAAGACACATGGAAAGGGTTTTTCCTTGCCTCCTTCCCTGCAAACTCCACTCTGGTTTGATCATCCCTTCCACCAGCAGGAGGTCAGGCCCAAGCTCTTTTATGTGGACAATTAATAACTCTTATCATCACTTGATTTATCCCTCTTTAACATGTGTGCATCACATGCAGACGGACTGGGTGAGTTATTACCTTGTGGAGCCGAGCAAAGAATTTTGTTTTTGCCGTCCTGACGTTCTATTTCCTAACTTGAATAAGAAATACCACAGATCTATATTTCAAGAGGGACACAAGCAATGTCTTTGCCTAAACACATGCCTGATTTATTATTCAGATTTATAACTGCACTCTCTTCAGTGTTTGAGTTACACATTTTTTTCTCTGCTGAAAGACAAGGATTAAATCTTAACCACAATGCCTTGATTTAAGCTTAATTTTTCCCGTGCACCACTTTCCTGCCTCCTGCAACTCCTGGGTTCCATGACTAAGTTCTTCCTGCTGCCACAAACTGATGCTTCAAACACAAAATTTCTCTTGTTTGGCCCATGCATGGAATACCACAAAATCCAATCATAGCGTCTGCATTGAGTATATCTTTGTTTAAATCTAACTACAGACACCCTTTTCCTCCACAGCTCACTGGAGACAGCTCTGAGGGAGGCAAAGAACAACAGGATTGATTCCTCCAAGGACATTTCTAAACCAGCCCCAGAAAAGGGGCACAGAGCAAACAGACTTCGATAGTTCAGCATTCAGCTTATGAGTTGCATTTTTCTGAAAAATAGCTCCCAATATAACACAATCAATCATTGCCTTGCACAGAGGAGTTTTCGGTCCAAAAGTGTCTTTTCTGTACAACTGGCAAGGATAAATAGGAGAAAATCTCTGATGCCTTTTCATTGTCACGACCCTGAATATTCACCTTTGTCTTCAAGTCCAGAGCCAGCTGAACACAGAGAATTTAAGCCAAGGACTGTGGCAAATCCATGGTTTATTGATTCAAAGCCATTAATGAATGTGAATGACCAAACCATGAAGGTTTCTGCAGCTCTACATCTCAACTGGAGTTGGGCATCCCAAGATCAAATAAAAATGCAGGAGTAGGAGCCCTACATTAAATTTATCAGTGCTGTTCTCTATCTCGACAGCAGCAGCTGTAGCCAGCAGCAGTTTCATCCCAATTTGTATCCACGAGGTATCAGCATTTCAGAGTCACCCTGACATCCTGGGAAATTCTCATTGCCAGGTAAAACTCAGATAAAAATGAGAATATCCCAATAACAATATGCAAGGATCTCTGAAATTTAATATTTTTTCAAGTTGAAGGGGTGGCAGTCGGTCTCTCCCTGAGGGTTCCAGAACAAACTGATCTTCCCCCACCCTGCAAAGAGCCAAATCCAGCCCTGCTGGAAAATTTTCCACTTTCCAGATCAAGGTTCTCTCTCGAGTTGTGTCAGGAGAGGTTTAGATTGGACACCAGGAAAAAAAAAGTTCACTGAAATCGTGGTCAGGCATGGGGGGCTTCGGCCAAAAGTTGGATTTGATGATCCTGGGGCTCTTTTCTAACCTTAATGATTCTGTCATTCTGGCAGGGTCTGCACAGAGTCCAGAAAGACACAAATTAAACCTCAGCCTGAAGGAGCCTGAGAAAAGGCAGGCAGGTTATTGATTGAGCTGCAGAACCCTCTTTTCCTGCCAAAATTTGTCTGTGAGAGGGCAGAAGACAAAAGCTTTTGAAAAACCCTCCTTGCTGAATTAAATCTACTCCCTCTGGGCATTTGCTCCATCAGATATAAAGATATATTTTCATTGCAGTCGAGATTTAGCCTTTTCCAGACTTTATTTTCCATCCAGTAAAACTGATCTGCAGTGATTAAGAAGCGGTAAAATAATTTAAGAACAAAGAATAAAAGCGTACCTCAAATTAAGCCCAAATGTAAAATTAGAGACGATGCTTGGATCTATTAACTTAAGAAATTAATCTGAGCCTACAGAAAAGCCCATGGTAAGTTTAATACTTCAATTGCAGTTTCAGAGAAGCAGAAATGGCCAATCCAACATATTCCATGGCGCCTTTCTGCTGTGGACAAAATTTCCAACACGAACCTGATACACAAATGGGGCAGCTACAGCAAACTGGGTTTTTTTAATGATTATTTCTCCACCAAGTTCCTTTTAAATGAGATGTTTGGATGTGTCCCACAGACCTGAACCATGTGGGAATCAAGAAAGTATTGAAAAATGAGCAGAAACCCTGCTAATCAAAGGTACAAAACACATAAAGCTCCTCTGAGCTACAATAACCTTTTGGCTGTATGAGCTGCTGGATAAACAGAACAACCCAGATAAAGAAGAACTGGAAAGGGATTAATTGAATCAGAAGCAATAAAGACATATTAAAAAGATTTCTAGGAAGAATAAATCAAATCACAAATACATCATTATGGGGTCAGCAGTGCTATTATGGGAAGGATCTTTGTATTGGTCCCTCCTTGCTCATTACCCAGGTAATCAGATGGGTCACAGGACTGAAACATCCCAGTGACCCAGGTTGGGCATTCCTAATGCCCTTCTAGACAAAAAAAAATTATCATTTCTCAATGATTGAAAGCACACAATACCCAATAAAAAGGCCAGAATCCTTCCTGAGCAAGAGTTAACCCCAGAGCAATGCCTGAGACAGGTGGAGATTATCAGAGCATCTTCCCCTGGAAACCTTCATTTGTTTGCAAGTCAAAGTCCTGAAAGAATTTCTGACATTCCCAGCAAAAAGATCTCAAGTCAAGCCTTGGCTCAGCAGTTTAATTCAGCTTGTTTTGTTGTCTCAGTTGTTTGCTCAGTGTTTATTGCCAGGGTTTGTTTTCCTGTCACCTCCATACCCACTCCACTGCCCTTGTTTATCACGTGGCTTTCTACGCTCTCATAATCCTCTGAGCTTCCCTTCAAGGAGCTTGGGGGGGAAAAAAAAAAATCAAAAAATCACAGTATGAGTTCATGAAACAATGTATGAATAAGTCATTTCCTCCTTTAAATACACCTCTGAGTAAATGATCCAGAGACTTTTCAAGAACCATTTACATAACAGTCGCTGATACAGGCTTCAAATTTTCATGTCAATCTCAGGATGGCATTTTAAATCACCCCATTTTCCTAAGTGAGGTGAGAGAATTTTAAGAGCAGATTTTGCCAACTTCTAGACCCCTTCTTTTAGACCCAAACCTTTAAATGGTGAATTCTCCTCATCCCTCTCTATTTGGGGTAGTGCAGCAATCTCAGAAGTGCTCTGGGTGTATAACCTATAATCCAAACACAGTTGGGTGCTACTTCAAATATATTTTCTTTTATGACTACAAATGCCATAAATTTCAGCAACTGTCAATCCCACTTCACAGCCTGCAGCTTGAAAATAAAATTTGGAGGCTTTGCTAGAAGTGAGTAACCATCTATTGCAGTACTACTGGGAAGACACCTATGAATCACAAGATGCTCAACTAGTTGCAAATAAATTTAGGTAATTTCCAGGCACAATTCATAGACAAGTAAACAAGAGAGTGGAATTTGCCTTCTACGTGGATTCCTGAAGCGTTGTAAGAACATCCATCCTTCCTTGGGCTCAGGAACCACAAACAGGCTCAAAGGTGGATTTCTCCCTCAAATCTCGTTGGAGTTGGAGGAGCAGGGAGGAAGGTGAGGGTCAGGCTCTGCTCCCAGGGAACAAGGGACAGGAAGAGGAAACAGCCTCAAGTGATGCCAGGGGAGGTTTAGGTTGGATATGAGGAATTTCTTCCCAAAAGGGTCACCTGCCCAGAGCAGTGGGGGAGTCTCCATCCCTGGGAGGGATGAAAAACTGTGTGGATGTGGCACTTGGGGACAAGGGTGGCCTTGGCAGTGCTGGGGATGGTTGGGCTCTGTGATCCAAGAGGGCTCTTCCAGCCTAAATGACTCCGTGACTGTGCTCCAGAGAAGTTTCTGGACATGAAGGCACCAAGGGCCACAAGGGAATTCACAACCTGGATCACCACGAGCTCCATGTGCTGCTCCAGGGCTCCACTGGGAATCTTCCTTGGGAACCTCGGGACGGTTCAGGGCTCTGCTGAGCTTCCCCTTCCCTGGGATTACATGGAGGGAGTCAAGGACTCCTCTGGCAGCCTGAGAACAGGAAACCAGGGCTCAGATGAGCTTCCCTTGGAATGTCTTTACACTCAGAGGTCTTGGGTCACAAAGGGCAGGGCAGAGATGGAGATTGGGATCTCTGGCACGGTGGGAATCTCTCTGGGGCCGGCCTCTACATCCGCAACACTGCTGATTCATTTTTGTGCTGAGCCACGAGTTTGGGCAATGGAGGGATAAAAGAGCTCACCCACAGCAGTTGGCACTTTTGTTTGAGTGACCTAAAAGAACCCAGGCGTTGGGAGCCATAAATTCCCAAAGGTACTGCCACATTTCTTTTTTTGGCTCCGAGTCCCAACGCCACAAACTGGGACGGTTGACTTTGATGTGCCCCAGTCCCAGAGAGCAGAGGCAGCAGTCGTGACCCTGAGAGACTCCCAGCCACAGAAAAGCCCATTCTTCAACCCCACTGAAGAGGTCACAGCCTTGGAGGTGTGGAATCCAAAAACACAACGTGATTTAAAGCTGAGCTGGGGGAGAAAACAAAGCAGCCGGGGGAAGGGAAGTGGCAGCACGGCTGACTCCAGGCAGAGGAGGAAAAAGGACGTGGAGAAGGCAATGGAAGCTCACAAAGGGAATCTGCCAAGAGTCAGGGGCTGGGGACCTGTGACCCACGCCAGGCTGTGAAAGGAGCAGAGCTGCCATCCATCATTTTTATCAGCAGCACGTCCATGCGGAGCTCAGTCACCCCCACGCTGGGTGACAAACACTGGGAGGATTTCTCAGCCAACCTACAGGCACCAGGCTGAGAACAGGGACAGCACTGCCAGGGGAGAGGGAATTAACAGAGACGATGTGAAAATCGGGAAAAGAAAAAGCCGGCGTCAAAACCGGCAGAAATCAGAGCCTAAGTGCCTCTTTCTGGTAGAAATCATGGTTTTATCCAATTCCAACAGGTAGTGGTGCCAACTGTGTTGCACAATAAACCCTGGAGAAGAGGCTTTGGAGAACATATCCGTCACCACGGCGTGACATGTTAGTGCTGCCTGCTTCCCAGAGTGAGAACAAACAGCAAAAAAATCCAACTCCTAATGAAGTCAAACAACCCAAAAAGGAAAAGAGCAAAAGGAAACACTCTGTCTGTCTCTATCTCTCTCTCCTCCCCATCACCAAACACATTAGCAAAATGGAGTGTTCATGATTAATTCCCATTCCTTTCCCACCAAACCCAGCTCATTGTTCTCCTGCTGTCTGAAGGTGCAGGAGCTTCTCTAGCAGAGCTCTGGAGCTTTCCCAGCCAGCTCCAGGATGTCTGCAGGGATTTTACCTGGCTGCTGACAACTGCAGAGTGTCAGGAGGGGATTTGGCAGGGCCCTGCAAAGAGCCCAGCGCTCGCTGCGCCTCGACCGACACAGATTCTACAGCATCACATAATTTTAGGCCTCAAGGCACCAAAATTAGGCCATAAAAACACAAAGTGGAGATCTCTGCAGCACTGAGATGGGCACCGTGGCTGGATAGAGAGATAATTAGAAGTTAGTGACAATTTTGCACAATGTGCAAGGAGAAAAGGGCCTTTCTTTTAAAAAGAGGAAAGCTAAAAACGCTTCGACTCTACCCCACTTCATAAAAGCCAGCTTTTTGAAGCTATTTCAATTAAGCCCAGCAAACTCTTCAAAAATCTTTCAGATTGTTCCAGATCTCACCTGACTCTGTTCTACATTTTCAAGCAAGGGGGAAAAAAAAAAAAAGTTATTTTACTTTGAAAATCTACATAATTAAAACCAGCACTGTCTTCTGATTGATAAAGTTTCAAGTGACAGCTTTGCAGCAAGCTGCCTCCCACACAGAAGCAATTTGTAAAAGCCTTTCAGAGTTTTATGTAACAGAAAAAAATCCAAGTTGCTTTCATCCAGGTCTTTCTTTCCAGCCCCAGTTTAAATGTGGCTGCAAGGAGCTGCAACAAATAAATGCCTGAATATAAGATTGATTTAGAGACCAATCATTTTGTCTAATGATCAGGCACCATCCAGCAGCAAAGGCTTTTTCTGCTTGTTCTTTTGTATTGGGCAAAAATTTTGAAACAATTTTATCTTGAAAGCCCAACTCGACCCTAATTTTTCCAAGCACAACTGGTCACACGAGGTATTTGCCACCAGCTCAGATGGGCTTAAGCTCCCGTGAGAGCAAAGCCAAAAGGAGCTGGAACAACAGAGGAATAAAAGATGACATTAATTCATTCCCCAGGTTGGTGAACACAAATCTGTGTTTGTTTTTCTAGCCATGCAGCACCTTCAGCACTAGAGGGAGTACCCAAAAAAAGCTGAACATTTCCTTCATCAAAACTTCAGCAAAATCTGAACATGAGTTATAAAACTCTCAACTGAATCCATGTGTTATTCTCTGAGACTTTGTAAGACGGTTGAGATAGGACAACTAATTCCATATAAATTTACCTGGTGGTTTATGAGAATTGCAGTTCTTATGAAATAATCTAAACCTCAAAGCCCTCACCTGGATGCAGGTAACACCCTCCCCCAAGTATTTTAAAATAAAAAAAGTACAGGTAATGCATTTTCCAAAAAATAAAAAAAATTAAAGCAAAGTAGCTGAATCAATGTTAGCCCAATATAGTTAAGGAAAATAAATTTTTGTTCAATGCAATCATCACCAGTGGGTTTCTTTTTTTCTAATAAATCGATCTAGTTCTTGTAACCAAAAAATTCTGACATTTACAGGCCAACCATTGTAATGTTCCACAAATGCAGTGGAAACTGAGTGAAACCACTGAGTATTGAAAGATGAGAGAAAAAAGGTGTCAAAAAGAGTAAATGAGAAAATGTAAAGATATTTCTATTTTAGCACTGGTAGATAGGGCTAGTAAATTATCTGAATGCTCTAAAATTATAGCCAGCCATTTCATAAAATTCCCAATAACTGCATCTCCTATCAGCACAAACATGAATTCTCATTTCCTTTGTATTTTGATGGTTCAACAAAAACAGGCTAAAGTGAATTCATATCTTAGATCAGACTATTAGGACTCAAAGTCCAGAAGAAGCAGAGTTGCCTATAGGTCAATATTTTGGGTTGTATTTTTACCTTTCCTTTGTCATAAAGAACCAGGACCCAAATTTGACCTGCAAGAAGTCATAGTCAGGTGGCGACACAAAGGAAGGGTTAGGAAAAAAAAAAAAGAAACAAACCAAAAAAACAGCTCTACAAATCAGCAAAGAGTCAAGGAAACCCACAGGACAAAGATTTGGGCCTCACAAAATAAATCTCTCATCGTTTCCAATTTTGGTACAAACTGAAAAATACTAGACGAGACTATTAGGATTAAAAGTCCGGAAGCAGAAGAGGTGCCTGTACATCATATTTTGGGATGTATTTTGCTTTTCCTTTGTGATAAAGAATCAGAACCCAAATTTGACCTTCAAGAAGTCACGGTCATGTAGGGGACACAACGGAAGGGTTAGGGAAAAAAAAAAAGAAACAAACCAAAAAACAGCTCTACAAATCAGCAAATAGTCAAGGAAACCCACAGGACAAAGATCTGGGCTTTATGAAATAAACCTCTCCTAGCTTCCAATTTTGGTACAAACTGGGAAACCAGAGACTCACAGAACAACCACATCTGTGCAACCTCTGGAGGTGTCTGCTCCAAACACCTGCTCCAAAGGCAGATCCATCACTGGAGGGTTCATCCCCTGCTCACTTCCCACAGTGTTTAAAGGTTTGAGATGCTCTTATCCTGCAGCCAGGGATGAGCTGCACATCCCATCAGCTCCTCCTCATTCACCACCAGCAGATCCAGCAGAGCACCTCCCCAAAAACAACCCAGCTCAGGGAGAAAATATCCCTAAATCGTCCCTCATGCTCTCCAGGAATCTCCTCCACAGCTTCCAACCCACACAGTCCTTGCAGCGCTGGTCACCCACAGGAATCCTGAGGGTTCCTGCAGCTGCTGGAAGGAGCCCTGGTGCACCCACAGCTCTTCCCTGTGTGCTTTCCATCAGCTTCTCCAAATCTCCCAGCCCAGCTCCTCCCTGGCAGTTCCCCCTCACAGCTCTGAGCAGGAGCTGCTCCTTAGAGCATTAATTCCCCTCTCCTCACAAAATCCTGGAAGGGAGAGCATGAATTGCCTCTCTCCCTGGAAGGGTTTGGGTTTTTGTCTCATCCCACTCCTGCCATGAGCAGGGACACCCCCACTGTCCCAGGGTGCTCCAACCTGGCCTTGGACACTGCCAGGGATCCAGGGGCAGCCACAGCTTCTCTGGGAATTCCATTCCAGCCAGGAATTCCCAATTCCCAATCTCCCATCCAGCCCTGCCCTCTGGCAGTGGAAGCCATTCCCTGTGTCCTGTCCCTCCAGCCCTTGTCCCCAGTCCCTCTCCAGCTCTCCTGGAGCCCCTTCAGGCACTGGAAGGCTGCTGGTGTTAAACTTCATTCCCAAACACCTGAACCACCCTATCAAACCACAAATTCCTGACCAGAGGGGAAGGACACAGATCTTTCCCTGCCCTGATGAGAAGAAGACAATCTTTAATTGCACCCTGCAAGTCTGAAGAGTTTTGTTTCCTACAGACAGTGACAGCAGCCTGAGTGATGGGTGAAAACCCTCAAGACAGCAAACCCTGAATACCCTTTGCCAGGCACATTTGAATGATTTGCTTCTTCAGTCAGACTTCCCTCTTTTGTTCCAGCTCTGTTGTGATCTTTCAACACCCAAGTATTACTTAATTCAGGAGTTTGTCACACAAAAGCCATTTTATTCTTCTTTAGAGGAGGTTTTCATGAGAGATTTGTTCTTGCTGGGGAGCATTCTTAACAGAAAAAAAAAGAAAACTTTATTAATTTTGCAAACCAGCGTGCTAAATACTTATTAAACCTTTTCTTTTTTTTCACTAGCTACTTGCAAGTGGAAGTTGCTTTTTCAACCTTCCCATTAAAAGAGAAAAAAAAAGAAAATTTGAAATTTTGCTTCACCTCCTGTGTGATTTTGTCCCAAACCATGCAACCCCTTCAAAGGGCCAGCGTGGAAAAGGAAAATATTTGTGTGGTAGCAATGACCTCCTGTCTCTCTGAGGCACTTGCCACGCCAGCTGCAGGGATAAAGCTCCTGTTACAGCTGGATTGTGCCTGCAAAGCAGCCAAAATGGAATGTTAATTTAGGCTCAGCCATGCTAAAGGCAGGCAGGGCTTGGGGCATTCTTGGGAGAAACGAGGTCTCCATAAAAACCTTGCTCTGAGAAAGGCCTCGACAAAGCATTTTAAATTTCTGATTTCTCTGATTAGCTTGAGTCTGAGAGCTGCTGGAGAAAACATCACCCTTGGAAATTCTTTGTCCTTGTTTCCTGTTGCCTTTTGGCACCTGCTTTCCTGCTGGCTCAGACCTCAGAATTGTCCAGAATGTATTCCTTGTCTTCTCCCATTGTCTTTATCTCCTCAAAGGGTTCTTCCAACCCAAGCAAAGATATTTTCCTATTTTTCACATTCCTACCCATCCCTCTATGGGATTATGGGGATAGACCCAAGATAGGATCTCCCACATCCAATAATTTAACTCCATGGCTGTTCCCAAAACACCACACATCCACCCCACTGCTGCTTTTCTTGGATTCAAGTACGGAATTTCTGTGGGTTAAGGACCCAACCATCTCACCTGACCCAAAGGAAGCCCCTGCAGGGTTTTTGGCCAAACTGAAGGTTAAACTATAATGAGGTACCTGAGCCCTCAGAGGTCAGGAAAATTATTCCAAATTAAGCCAAAACGAAAAGGGAGAATTACTTAATCAACATCTCCAAAAAGAAATCCAGTATCAAAATTTGGGGGGGGGGAGAAAAGGCAGGGAAAAGGAAAGTCAGCTCAGTCTCGATATTTTCACTGCTGGTGCTGCCCAGCACTTCTGAGCTGTTGTGTTTCTGTGAAGATTTTGCTCTCCCTGAACAGCCTCTCCCACTGCACTTCCAGGTGCAGAAGGATGGTCCCAGCCTGTTCCAGGAGATCATTTCTCACGCCCTTATCAATTTTCTTACACAAACCCAAAGCAACTCTTACTTGTCCACCAGAACAGGCAGCCAGAGACAGGTCGGGACTCAGGGAATGTTCCTGGACACAACTCCAAACCACCAGGGAAAAAAAAAGAATTGAACTTCCTTTTCTGTCTTCCAGCCTCTGCCCTGATTCCCTTTGCTCATGCAAACCTCTCTGCAATCAGGGATTTCACCAACAGACATGAAATTGCCCCTGACTTGCAATCAGATGCTCACAGGTGCTTTTCAAAACCTTGTGCTCATCAAACACCTGGAAAACTTCATCCACCTGAGGCTGTGCCCACCTGAAAATGGGCCTTGTTCCAGACTAAATTAGATAATTTAGATTTTTGGTAAGTTTTGAGACTGTAAGTACCAACTCAGGCTATATGGACCTCAGAAATTATTCACTTCTCCTCCCAGAAGTCAGGACCAAAACCACTGTGAATTTATGTTCTCCATAAGTTTTCCAGGATAAATGGGATGAGTCTGCCCAGTTGGATGAAACCCTGAGATGGGCTCTGAGCAGCACCAAAATATCTGGGCACTGAACACTACCAGAAACAAGAGGAAAAATCCAAAGCAAAAATAAAAAAAAATGTTTTTAATCCACTTGCATCAATAGGAGCCTTTGCTCTCAGGTTTTAGACAGAGAACATCCTTGTTGTCACTCAGCTGTTGCAGAACTTCAGCTAAGCACTGTTAATTATCTAATATCAAGCCACTTCTTCTCCTTCAAAGTAATTTTCCATCCTATTAGTTTTTATATCAGAAGTCATGCAGAACTGACTCTATTTATCTTTTGCTCTCTGGTATAAGTTGGAGTTTCTTAAAGCGCAGACCTGAATAAAATCTTAATATCCCTCTTCATTTGTCACCCATCTGAAAACTGAACTTGAAGTAGTTTGTAGAATCTCTTCCACACAGGTCTTTTGTTTTAATTGAACTTTTCTTTTTCCCACAGGGAAGCTAATTTAGTATGACTTGCTACTACGAAAATTGAAATTCTTGGGCTAATTAATTTTTGTACCTGAAAGTGAATATGACTTTTTTTTTCCCCAGTTTTTAATACTTCCCTCTAAAAACTTCAATCCTTGTCATGAAAAAAACCAAAGGAGAGATAGAAAAGTTCTCAGGAATTAGAAAACTTTACAGGAATTAGAAGATTTAATAAGGATTAGTTTACAGGGTGATAGAAGTTTTTCACCTCTACAAAGCCAGTAGCTGAAAAATAAAATCTGGAGGCAGTCAGAGTTTCCATTAGAGAACTTTGGCATGGTGGGACGGGAACACAAGAACTTTCCAACCTCATTTCCATGAGTAAAAAGCAAGAGATAAATTAAAAGTAATTTTCATAGGCAGAGATGAGATACATTGGTTATATTGTTTGATAAATCCCTAAGAGCTAAAAGAAACAACTTTTCTGCACCTCAAAGGGGTAAAATTCACCCCAGGAGGACCAAGGAGATGACTTCAAGCACCAGGGCTGCTGTTGACATTGGGCTTAGACACCAAAATGATTTTATTGCACCAGGCAATAGATACTTTTAGATATTTTAGATATTTTTCTATTCTTAGGTATTCTTCTGTTATTTCCTTTCATCTACTACTTTCTGTGTAAGTACTTCCCCACCAAAATAACCCCATATTTTACACCAAACACCACAGGTCTTCCTGCTGTTTGTCTCCGTAGCCCATTCCTCACTCTGGATTTTTCCCTACCAATAGAACAACACCTCGCTGACTTGGATCTGCCAACAGCAGAGTCAAGAACAACTTCAATAATTGCATTAAAACCAGTAATGAATCGGAGCCACTTACATCAGCCACAGAAATGGTCCTGTGCAGAGTCCAGAACACAGAAAGGGTGACATCTCACAGCCAGGTAGGACACAGGATTTCTTCAGCAGCACAGAGGAGCAGGGCTGGAGGATTTGCCTCCCTACTTTGCTTTTCCCTAACAAACCACCCTAAATCCTACCAAGGCCATTCAGGGGTGGGATGGACCCCAGGGCAGGAGGCAATTGGAGCAAGGTCTGATGAGGAGCAGGTGAGGGCTTTCAGCCTGGAGAAGATGAGGCTGAGGTGGGACTTTATTGCTCCCAACAATTCCTGACAGGAGGGTGCAGTCAGGTGGGGATCAGGCTCTGCTCTCAGGGAAGAAGGGATAGGAGAAGAGGAAATGGCCTTGAGCTGCACTAGAGGAGATTTAGGTTCAATACTGGGAAAATTGCTTCACTGAAAGGGCGACCAAACCTTGTCACCAGGGCAGTCCCACTGAAATTTCAAAGTGCCCTTTGAAAATCTCCCCACGGAGGGATTTCAAAGCCAGGTGCATGTGGCACTTGGGGACATGGGGCAGTGGTGGCCCTGGCAGTGCTGGGGAATGGTTGGACTGGATGGGCTCAGGGGCTTTTCCAGCCTTTGTGATCCCAGGATTCCGTGTAAAGCACACACCATTTCCCCACGTCTCCAGCTGTGCCGTGTCCCTCAGTGACAGATTCCCCCAATAAGCTGCAGAACAGTTGTTTTCTTTCCCATACACAGCTCTGGAAGCAAAAAACCACGGTTTTCTCTGCTCCCTTTCCCTTTCCCCTTGTACATCTTTCCACACCACTGACGATCTGGCTGAAAGCTTTCAAAGAATTAATCTGAGACTCCGGAACAGACAAAGCGGCACCTGCTGAATGCGTGACAGCGGCTCTGGGCTGGGGATCAGCCCCTTTCCTTGCCTCCTATTCCTCATGGCTTTCAAACCACCCAGCCCTCGCCCTGCAGGTGTTGAGAGTGTTTGTGGAAACTCAGACTGTGAAATGGGCACATCCAACACCGCACGGGTCAGACGCCGCCGTCATTTGTGTCCAATCTCACGCAGATTCCCAAGGGTAAAAGTTTCACCCTCGTATTTTCTGAATCATCACCGGTTCTTTGAACCTTTTGAACCTTCAGGAATGAGGGCTGCTGTGAGTCAGGTGGGCTCTGTTTCACAGGGTGAGATGGAGAAATTCCTTATGGATATGCTATAACTCCGGAGCAGACCCTCCAGAGCCGCCTCTCCAACGCCTGGAAGGTGATGGGAATGAGACATGACAGCAACACCCTGCACAGGCTTGGCCCCCCTGAAAAGCTAAATTAAAGGAGGAGCAGGTGTCTGGTTGGCCTGGGCTTGCAGCTCCTTTGGGTATGAGGGGAAGTGTCAGCGTTGCACTCGCACCGCTCCGGTTCCGTCTGGGAACGCGGGTTTGAAAAGGAGCGCGACCCTCGGGATGTGCCCCAACCCCTCCAAACACAGCCTCCCCTCGTCCCACCCACATTTGGGGGCCTCTCTGCACTGGCACAGAGCCCAGAGAGAGACCCCAAGCTCCCCCACCAACCAGTGCTGATCCCCAGCAACACAAACCACTCCCCAAACCCATTTTTCAAACGTTTTTCCCGATTTGGGAGCTGCACTTTTACATCGGAACACACACCTGGCAAACACACCGAGCAGGGTACTGGTGCAGCTCAGGCAGCGACAGATAAATACGACTTTTTCAACTCTAACCTTCATGTTATAAAATGAACTTCTCACACATTCAGATTTTAGGGAAAAACTGCCACGTTTTATCAGCGCATCCTGTAAAAGGAGCTACACATGAAGCACCTCATCAGCTGCACATCCCAACCAATCTCCATTGCTTCTCCTTCCACTTGAACCATTCACCCATAAATTATCACCTCTCCCAACCGTTTTTTCTGTAGCAGGAAACATCTTTCTGAATCCAAGTATGATAAACACAATACTGCGTGAAGTACTGGAGTTTACACAAATTAAATTAATCAGAATTCACAATACATCAATGTCCAGGCTAAAAAACCATTTTCATGACATGACAGGAAATGCAGATGTTTAATAAAAATGGGCAGGGGAATTTTGGAGGGGTTTTTTTTATTGTTTATGAATAACATCTCCAGCACCAGGGGAACCTCACAGGATTTGTGAGCTCACTCTGGAGCACATCCATAACAAAACCTGCAGCTGTTTTCCTGGATTCTGTTGTGAAAACAGACTTTTGGCAAAACACAACTATTTTGAAACTCTGCAAGGACATTTTGTGTTGCACACTGCAGGTATTTTTACTGAAATCTTTAAAAAGGTGGATTTGTCTTGGAGATTCAGTTCTCCAGAGACATTCATCAATCACCACCTCAGCCGTCAAACATAAATCAATTAACATCTGCTGAGTAATTCTTTTTAATTACTTGAAAAGCAAAACCTTTAGAGGTAAACCTGTGACTTTTGGGGGGGGTTTTAATAAGGCATTATTTTGCTGTTTGTGTTGGTCTGGATCCTGGTGGTTTGTAAGTGTGGTTTTGGTCCTTACAAATAATCAGTAATAAACAGAAACTCATAATTCAAGGGCAGCCCAGGATCTTTCACTGCTGCGCCTGAGCAATATTTTAAAATGCACCAGAGCGATGCTTCTGTTCTTTTCCGACCTGCGAGGGGAAGAAGTGACACCTAAGGCTATGTCTACATTATTTATACCACTTTGATAGATTAAATCTTCACCACAAGGCTGAGCTTTTCAAACGTGCCCGAAAATGTTTAAAGATTCCACAGGTGCTCTTCCCCGAGTGCAAACAAAGGCTTCTCTTTGTAGTGCAAAAACAAAATTAAAATGGAACAAAACCCTGGGAGCTGTGGGTGGTGCTTAGAACAGATCCTTGACTGGACATGCTGGATTTATTTATTTTTAACTCAAATATTTTTGGAACTCAGCAGAGCAACACCTATATAAATATGGGGTGGGTGGGATGCACGCTGTCCCCAAGGGCCACATCCAGGCACCTCTTGAACACTTCCAGCTCCAGACTCCACCAACTCCTGGGCAATTTATTGCAGTGTCTGACCACCCCTGCAGGGATTTTTTTTTCCTGATATCTCATCTGAACCTCTCCTGGTGAAACTTAAGGCCATCTCCTCTTGTCCTTTCACTTCAGACACAGCAGAACAGCCTGACTCCCACTCCACTCAATCTTCCTGTCAGGGTTTTAGGGATCACTCAGGTTTCCCCTGATCCCCTTTTTTTTTCCAGAAAACCACTGACATTGGTTTGGTTTCTAATTCTTAAACTGTTTAGTAATTTTCAAGTTTGCAGGCAAGCAAGAATTAAAAGATTAAAAACCTCTGAACCACATCTGAGTCTGCCATTAGGATTAGAACGGTCCCAAATGAGTTCTCTGCTAACTGGTTCCCCAAAATACAGAATTAATGGAACAGTTTGGTCCTGGACTTTGCAGCTGAAGAAAGACATTGAGTTCCTTTAAGATCAGTAACAGCTCAAGTGGAAGAAGATCTGAAAATATTCTTTATTTTGATCACTATAAGCTACCAATGACCACTGGATTTTCATTCCCCGTGTCTCCATGACAAGAACAAAAGACAAGATTTTTAGGCCTCACTTCAGCCTAAAACTGCTTCAAAATGTGCCTTCTGAAATAAAAATCTTCCTTCTAATTCCCAAGGAGTTCACAACTGTATTTTTAGAAAGGCAATTTGGAATTGAACAAATACAGATACTTGGGAAATGCCTCTGTGCTTTCCTGCCTTCACAAAAAGACATTAAGGGTCATATATGCTTTTCCAGAGTGGAGATGACTTTGGGGTGGAGGTAACCATGGCTACCCCACTGGGAATCAAACCAAACTGCTGAATTTGGAAGTCACTGAAATGTACAGAATGCACATGATTTGATCCACAATAATTGTGACTCAGATTTATGGCAAACCAAAGTTGCTGTTCCCAAATAGGGAAGAGGAGAGACCAAATTCATCCATGGATCTCCTGGTCCGTTTTGTAGCATTCACTCCAACGCTGCCATCACCCTCAACCCTAATTTTTGTTTGAGCTGAGGTTTTACTGACCCGTCCTACAGGAAACGACCCCAAGCTGTGCCAGGGGAGGTTCAGGTTGGACATCAGGAGGAAATTTTTCATGGAAAGGGCTGTCAAGTGTTGGGAGGTGATGGCGTCCACATCCCTGGAGGTGTCCAAGCAAAATCTGGAGGTGGCACCCAGGGCTGGTGACAAGATGGGGATTGGGCACAGCCTGGACTTTTCCAGCCTCAGTGATCTTGGGATTCTGGGATTCACTGACCTGTCCCTAGTCCAAGGTCTTTATTTTGTTAAGGGCCGGTTCTCCCCTCACCAGAGACACCGTGAACTTCAAGAGCCAGGAACCTGCTTCCCTCCATCCAAACTAAATAAGCAAAAATCAGAAAATCAGATGTCATTCAAATTATTTAAGTTTAAAAAAGCACACTGCCCCCCTCCGTGCTTTTTTCAATCAGCTCTGCTCTTATTTCAGAAGGAAATAAGACTTTTTTACTACAGAAACCAGGGCTCTTTGAAATCTAAACCTAATAGGGGTGAGTGACAGGTATATCCATTTCTGAGGAGTGATGACACTGTTTTAAATATTTAATGCACTGAAAAACATATGGAAAGAAACTAATATGAAGTTGGCTTTTGCACAATAACACCATATTTTCTGTCTCTTTCCATGTTGCAGCCACGTTATAGAGAACTGTAAAAAAAAAAGCAAAATGGCAGATTTTGAATCGGTTATTCTGGTGCTACCAGCTTTCAAAAAATTAATTTTTTACCCCCATTTTTTTTTTCATTTTTCTAGCGCAATCAATAAACAGGCCATGGCCATCAATCTCCAGGCCACAGAGCAATATTTTATTTCCAAACTGATGGCTTCCCATGATGAATTACAGTCATTAGAAAGCATGACAGCATGTTACTGTGCCTTCAGCACACGTGCAAGTGTTGCTGACAGAAGAAAGTGGTTTAGCATTATTATTACTATTATTACTATCATTATTTTCTTCATTTGGGATCACAGAATCCCCAAATGGTTTGGGTTGAAGGGACCTTGAAGCTCATCTCCTTCCAACCCCCGCCAAGGGCAGCAGTGCCACCCATCCTTACCCACATAAAGATGTAAATATTACCCTGAGCATGGATCATTCTAGACAGCCCATTAGAGAAGAATTTAACTTTTTCCAAACATTTCAAATGACATTTTAAAGGGTTTTGGGTTGTTTTTTTTTCTTTTTTTCCTGAATAGGTATTTTGTCTTTGCAGCAGTTGGATTTGCAACCTTCAAACGCAGTTTTGTGGTCACGTATTTGGACGGATCATCACTTATGTTACTGAAACATGAAAATCAATAAAAATTAAAATTATCTGAAGGATTTCCCTGCTCTCCAGATACACTGAAATGTCCACAAATAGAGGATCATAACTGCAGATGGAACTGGAACCTGGCATCTGGGCAAGACAAAGAACACTTTTAGTAAATAATTACACACATAACAGAACTGAGCTCAGCAACGCTGAGCTTAACAGGCTGCCAGCACTCTGAGCTGAACTCACTGGAAGTGCCTCCCTGTGCCAGGGAAGCAGAACAGCTTTCCCAGCTTTTCAGACCTTTCTTCTCTCTCTTTTCCTACGTAAAAGCATTTTTTGCTCCTGCACTCGGAGCAGCCGACGTGAAAGCCAGGCGTCCTCAGATGGATCGAGGGACTGGGAGTTAAAACAGGTCCCTGCAATGCCTTTAATGTCACAAAAACCACCCTGCCAGGAGGCACAGGCAAAAAAACAGACAGTGGGAATGGGGTTTGGGGCTGGAGAATTCATCCTCTGGAGCAATGGGATCAGCAGGGGGGAGAGGTGAGGTGGGAGAGGGAGCAGAAAGGGATAAAAGCCTTGGGATAAAGCCTGGGAGAAAATTTAGTGAAGGCACAAGAAGTGGTGGAAGTGAAGGAAGTGAAGAAAAACTCTCCCTCCTCCCTTTTCATTCTGAGCCATTCAAAGCTGAGATTAGAGCTAAAAGCTTCCACTGACAAACTCAGTGGTCTTCAGATCTAAAATGTGCCCGGACACCCTGGGGTGCTCCTGGATCTGGGAATAAATAACAGCTCCAAAGGGGCTGCAGGTGACAGCAGAAAATGTGAGCATACCAAGCTTAGATAAAGATTAACATAATTATCATTGTTTTCTGTGGCATGATCTGCAGAGGATCATGAAGCTCAAAAAATTCCAGAAACATCTGAAAGCAGGGAAAGTAGTCGAATTTTACTGGAGAAGAGGGGAAAAAAACCCAAATCAAAACAGGAGAGGAATGAAATATAAATTTGCACTGAAAAAAAAAATGAGGAGGCTATAATAATTATCAGAATTTAGAGTAATATTTTTCTCACTGGCTGCTGGGAGGGGGTCAAGGATTGCAACTGAATGATGGATGCCAGGTGGGATATTCAGAAATAAATCAAAGAGGAACTTCTGACAAATTAACAGGGACCAAACTGCTTCTTTTGTAAAACCTTGCAGGAAACACGAGCTTTGAAATTCTCCCCTACATTCTGCTCAAGTTTTTTCAATCCAGAAGAGTTGGTTTGGAGGGGGAAACTTCCCCCTGGGAGAGTAAACAAGCAGCATTCTCAAAGGAATAGAGAGCAAAGAATAGCTTCTAGCCCTTCTTTGTGGCCCCACAAATCTTTCAGCAGAGTACGGTGTTTATTTGGGCCAATTACCAGTGTCATTAATGAGATTTCAGTGTGTCCTGTGTTAATAGGGGAGCTGAGATAACCCTGGGAGTGTCCCAGGTCGGGTTGGACAGGGCTTGGAGCAGCCTGGGATAGTGGGAGGTGCCCCTGCCCATGGCAGGGGTGGAACTGGGTGACCTTTAAGATCCCTTCAACCCAAACCATTCCATGAATCGCTAATTTTCTTCTGCCCCTACCAAACGTTGCTCCAAGGATGTCCAAACCCCTCTGAATCCCCCCATTCCATGGGCACTGGCTGACACCAGGAAGCCCAACCTGGGACAGGCTGCAGAGCCCAGCACTCAGCTTTGCCCTTTTCTATCTGGTTCAATGAGAAACTCCTTGGGAAGACAGGAATAGCACAGCAGCTGCCAGTCATTGCAAACCCCTCGTCTCCTTTATTCCTCTCATTTCCCAGCTGGGTGCAATGTCCCACTGGTCAGTCCCCAGGCCAGAATCTGCTCTGGGCACTTCTCAATCTGCAACAGCCAAACCTGAAGATTTCCATAACCAAGAAGAGCAGCTTCAGTCCCATCCAGGCCAACACTGAGATCACTCCTGTTCCAGAACCTTCCTGCTTTTACACTGCCACGGATCTGAGCCTATTGCACTTTTTTATTTTTTTTTTTTTCATTCCATGCAAGCTGCCATCTTGTGAGGAAGGAGGAATAAACATATGGATTGGAAATATGTTGGAATAATCACTTTCTGCACTGATACTTGTCTGTCTGTGTAGACATCAGAGAACACATAATAGTAGCTTTGTGCATGCTGTGTTATTTCACACCGCCTCCCATTTCACACGGAAAAGGCATTTGACTTTGTCTAATACAGCCTGGATTTCTCATGGATTTACCACCCAGAAGAATCCAACTGTCTAAAGCAGCCCTGTTTGTCTCAGAAAAAAACACCGGAAATGTAAAGTATGAAGTGGTAAAAGAGCATCAGTGACCAATGGCCAATGGAGATAAAGGTCGCAGAATGTGCCTGAGGGCACAATTCTCTCTTTTTTTCAAGGAAAAAGGGAAGAAACCTATAGAGTTGTTGATCACTTACGCACGCAAAACTTAACTCTGTTCAGACTTAAAACGATATAAATTTAGAAACAGCACTGACATAACTTTATTAGAAGCCACAAAAAATCCATAGAATAACTAAGCATGATATTTAATGAACTCGCTTAGCTTTTCTAAAGACCACATAGAGCCAATTGCATATGGAACAACAATGCAGGGATTTATATCCCAAAGTGATTTGGAAATTCAGACAAGAAAAGCTTTGAGGAGAGGGAGAGAAATAAGTGAGGAGCAGAGACATTCCTCTGTCTGTTCTCCTGCATGATTAATAAGCAAATTACATCTCCTCTCTCCCTTCTCCAACATTTCTGAAGCAGATCTGGTCTTTTTGGGAATCTATCTTAGTATGCCAAGTAGCTGCCAAGACTTCCACACTCTCCATGCAGATGATTAAACTGGTCAAAATATTGTTGTGTGAAAAAAATGAGTAAGAGGATAATGAATCTCTGGATTTGGAGTCGTCTGTGAAACCTCAGAAGAAATCTGGCAGCAGGGAACGCGCTCAGGATGAAACGGAGAAGGGAAGAGAGGCAGGAGGTCTCGAAAACAAGTCCTGCATCAAACTGCTCAGGGGTTTGTGCCTCTCTCTAGCTGAATTCACGCAATTGTGCTCCTCTTTTCAGTGTGTCCATTGAATAAATGTGGATGTGAATGAACACAACAATTTTCTCATGAAAATCTACCCCTGAAGAGGAGTGAACTGCCCGGTTTCATCACCAAGAGTTTGAATTAGTTTGTGCTGTGTTCCCTGTCTTGGAAGGACTATGCCATGAATTTCCACCACTGTTTGTCCAGTGCCTCTATTACGAGCATGCCACACCCACACCACTGCTCACCTCACCTTTCCTCACCTAAAAAATGGGAAAGATCTGCTGGCATCACAAGGGCCTTGCTTTAATTAATTACATCTTCCACCAGCAGAGCGTTTGCCTGGCAGTGCTGTTATTAATATTAGTGAGGTACAGATCCTCCACGCTAATGAGGATCCTGGAAAGATGTGCAACTGCATGGCTACACGTGGGAAATACAGTAAAAATTTGGGGTTGGACTTTGATCTGGGTGTGCTTTCATTAATTAGACCAAAGTGTTTCAGTACCTGAAGGGGGACAACAAAAGAGCTGGAGAGGGGCTTTTTGCAAAGGGTTAGGTGGGATTTGGGGAAGGAATTCTTGGCTGGGAGGGTGGGCAGGCCCTGGCACAGGGTGTCCAGAGAAGCTGTGGCTGCCCCTGGATCCCTGGAAGCGTCCAAGGCCAAATGTGTCATATTGGAAATATAAACAAAAAATTCACCTCTTTCCCTGTTGTGTTTGATGAGGAGCAAAGGAGGGAGCTGGGAAAGCAGTTCAGCCTGGAGAAAAGGAGGATCCAGAGGGATCTTTTCCCTCTCTGGAATTCCCTGCCAGGAGGGGACAGCCAGAGGGGGATTTGGGATCAGGGGCATGAGGAGAGGGAAGAGCCTCAGGCTGGGGCAGGGGAGGCTCAGGTTGGATATTGGGAACGATTTCTCCATGGAAAGGACTGTCCAGCCCAGGGCAGAGGTGGAGTCCCCATGCCTGGAAGTGTTGAAAAGCCATGTGGATGTGGCACCTGGGGACATGGTGGCCTGGACAGTGCTGGGGAAGGGCTGGACTCAATGGTCTGAGAGGGCTTTTCCAACCTCAGCCATTCCACGATTCCCAGAGCGCTCCCAGGGCTGCTCTGTCTCTGCAGGGATCCCAAGGGGAGGGAGCTCGCGGAGCTCGGCGTTACCGGAACCCTTCTGATCCGTGAACGCTCCCCTGAGAAAGCAGCTCCTCCAAACCCACCCTCACAGCCTGATTTCCATGCTGACAGTTTCGCTCCATTTGTTGAATTGTAAACCATGGAAAGCTCAGCAATAAAACGTCTGCAATCTGGAGCAGTAATGGGAGGAATGTCTCATAAACAAGATAAGTTGTTTCTTGCCAATATTGTTACACTTCATAAATACGAGCTCGAGTCTGTTTAGCGTCTCCTAGATCAGTAGCAGACTTTTATTTTAATTAAACACAACATATAAAATATTCATTTAAAAAAAAACAAACATCATTGTTTTAAAGACATTGTGCTAAATTAAATCGCGGCGCTTTCGCCTCCGACTTCTCGCGCAAAAGAACAATTTGGAATCGAGTGGATTGAGACAGCACAAGTGTCCATCAAGAACCTGTAGCAAGGAGCTGGTGGCTGCCCTATGAATAAATAAACTATTTATATTTCCTGATAAGTGCTTGTGTGAACCCAGTCCAATTCCCAAAGACTTCTCATTCCAGCTGGGGCTGTAATTAAGAAACTTTATCACCTGGCAGCGAGGAAGATGCTGCCAGTCCCATTTTCTGCAGCAGAACTCCCGAGTTTTCTCTCCCCACAGACATAATTTATGGTCTCATTTCATTAAACTAATGCTGGCTATCTTTGATAGAGCCGTTTTCCACAGTCCCTACCCCAAAAAGCACTTTAATTTTGAAATTTACCCCTGCAGCTTTTTGAGGGTCTCAAATACAGCCACAAGAGGATAGCTCGAGCCTCATTCAATGCAAATGTTATTCCTGGTTTAGTAACACAAATCTGAATTTTTGCTTCCTGGATTTAGCTCGGGATCCAAACACATTTCTCCCGACACAAGCCTCAGTGATGACATAAATTACAGAAAGCAAGTTTTTAAACTGTCAGCAAGGAAGAATTTTAGGAATTGAGAAGAAATTAGCCAGAAACAGCTGAATACTGAATTTTCTATAGAACCAGCAAGGCCCTAACCACGGCCTGGAAGGCACCAGCCACACATTTCCTTCATGGTCAACATGGAAAATTGAATCCCTCAGTCATAAATCTGCCAGAACAGGAACAAAGAAGGCAGGACTTTATTCAGAGACTCCATAGCTGAGAGCAAAACTCAGCTGCATCACATCACCATTCTATGCCTTTAAATAAAAGTTTAAAGGAACTGAAAATGCTCAATTATGGCTTGAAAGCCGTAATTGTGTGACACCAGAGTGCAACACAGAGCAACAGCCAGAGGCAGACTGGCCAAAGCTTTGTTGATTTAATTCCATCCTTAATCCAGGAGGAAAATGCAAGGAACAGGAAAAACAAGGAGCAGCATTAATGTCCTGCTAAAATTTCAGGCTTCTGCGGAATTTCAGCAGAGCACAGATGGTAAATACAAAATTATTCAAATTTTGAGATGTGCCTGCATCTTGGGTCACTAAAAAAAAAAAAAAGATGTGTCTTAAATACTTATTCCTCAAGTCATTTTCCAGAAAAGAAGTCCTCCATCAGAGCCAGCTTCAGGAAGATGAAGAAGAGATGCAAAATAAAAATCTCTGTCCTGTCAGGCTCAACAACCTGGACAGTCTTGGAGTCCTCCAACTCCAAGGCAAGAGAGGGAAACTTCTTAATTTTTTTTTTATATTTTTAAATAAAAACAAACAAAACAATCAATGGGCTGATTGGGGATCACATTCTCAACTGGGACCTTCACAGCCTCCCTTCCCCAGGGATCCTTCTCTGGGATTTGCCATGTTTTGAGCCTTAAATCCACCTTTTTCCCAAGGGAAAAAGAAGAAAGGATGAACAAGATGGATTTAAGGCTTGAAACATGTAATTTGCACCTGAAAAAGATGAATAAGAAAATGCACAACCCCCTGGCCATCACCTTTACTCCAGGTCTGATAGCTGATAATTTACATTCATTTACCAGGGAATAAATGCAAAAAGAGCACAAAACACCCTTTTCTTCACACGCTCACCTACTGCAGGAGCCATCTCAGTTCATTTGTTTTCAGTTTGTAATTTCTAAACTTTTAATAGCTGGTTCTAATAAGCAAGATTGTAGGGGTTTTTTTAATTCTTTAAAAGACCCTGTCCAATTTCCTTTTATTTTCTGCAAATGAATTGTTTTTATTAAAAGTAGAGCTGGTTTTGGCAACAGGCTGGATGCTTTTAACTCCTAATAGAGACTTTCCCATATCTCTTAATTTATCAGGGCCCATACTTGCATTCCAAATTGCTTTTAGTACCTCTGCTGATTCATTACCCACAGATATGGTGAAAGAGTGAAGTCATTTTAGCAGCTTTTATAATATTGTAGAATTTCTACATTAAATAGTTTTAAAAGACAAACCACACTGGGAATATTTCTATTCCTGGTCAATTTGTATTTAAAAAAAGAAATTTAAAAGGCAGTATAGGAATAAATTACAGGAATAAGCAAGTGGCACAGATCAGACCAAGTATTGTATGCAGTGGGGATGGGGAAAAGGGAATATTTTTACTTCCAGATTGAGAAGGAATCTGTGCATTAGGATTCCTGCCTGATTTTTTTTTTTTTTTTTAAATCCAAGTTTACCAAAATGTAAGTTCAAGCCTGGAACAAAAGCTTCAAACTCCTCATGGGAGACCTGGGTAAGCATTAAGTGAATTAATTCAGCCCCTACTTCCTGTGAGCCTGAGACACAACACTCAATGCTTTAATCACACAGCCATTTATTTTTATCAAATGTAAAATTACTAAATTGGGCTGGTACTCAATCCATCACCAAACTGGGCAGTAATTGCTCTTCATATGGATTCCTAGTCTGGGCTGTTTCCTGATCAGTATTTCCCTCTAATGAAAAAAACTTTTAATGCTTTCAGATTTTGAGACAACAGCAATAAAAGTTGTCAGCTGAGTCCCTTTCGTAGCCCACGAGATGAGAAATCACCAGACAGATCCTCTCTGCTTGCCCTAAAACCTGAGTGAGATTTATTCCGAATAAATTTTGAGCTGGAGTGGCTCAGAAAGGATGGAGACACGTCAATCACCATCGCTGCTCTGTGGGTTCTAACCAAATTCAGCTTTCCCTCTCCTCTTTTTCCACAAATCCCCAGCTGGTGCTGGGGAGTGCTGATGGACAATCCCGCTGGCTGGGAGGCAGCTGGAATTCCAGGGGCAGGAGATCTGCCCTTCTCCCAGGACCACACATCTCTCAGGAAGGCAACACTGAACTCCTCTTTGGCCAAAGAACACACAATTCCAGACTCAGCAGCCCCCCCAAAAAGGGACTAAAATGCCTCAGTGATAACAGGCCTGTCCAGGACTCTTCCACTGCTGCACAGTTTTATCATCCCACAGAGCTTTAGGCAGTCACCACCTTCTCTGATAAAAGTCTGAACAAAAGCTGGGCTTCTGGAGGATTTGGGTTGGCTTTGTATGGCCAAAGTCTCCGTGTTCTCCTAAGCAAACACCATCCCCCAGCCCCTCACTCTCACATCTCTCCTTTTCCACAGTGACCAGGGGAGTCTGATCCCCCCTTGGAGATCATATTCCTTAAAAAACCGTAAATATTTGCACTGTGTGAAAGAAGTGACTCGCTGCAGGGATTTCGTTTCAGAGGATTATTGCTGCTATTGCCAAATAAATTCACATGCAAATCTCTACCACGTTAATTCAGGCCTTCAGCCCAGCAAGAGGCTGAGATCCCTGAGAAAGCCATGGAATCATTAAGGTTGGAAAAGATCTTCAAGCATCACCTGATACCACCACACCCAATAAACCCTGTGCCAGTGCTTAACCCCTCTTTCTGCGGAGAAATTGTCCCAAACATCCACCCTGAACCCCTCCGGTGCAGCTTGAGGCTTTTTCCTCTCCTGTCCCTTGTTCCCTGGGAGAAGAAAGGGAAATTCTGCAGCAAATTCTGATACAAACCAGGGAGATGCTCCAACCTTTGCAGTGCTACCGAGCCTGCAATTTCCCCTCCTCGCTGCAGCAGCCTTGTGCTGATAAAATCCAATTGGAATAAATCACTCTTTTTTTTTTTTCCTGATTGTTATTTATCCGGAGTGGCTGAGAACCGCGTTTTTTGCTGATCCGAATGAATTGCTATTCTAAATAACAACTAAATTAACTTTGGTGCTCTGCTTAGCGCAGCGAGAGCCTTGAGCTGGTTATTTTATAATCACTCACAGCGCATTTTTATTCAACAGCTTTATCATAACATTTTCCTGAGCTAGAATTTGCACAGCATTTAGCAAACTGAGAGAAGTTACCAGCATCAGTGGCAGAACACAAGCAGCACATGGAAATCTAACAGTCATTAAGGTTGGGAAAGGTCTCCAAGATCTTTAACTGGAAGGTTGCCAACTAAACCAGAAAATTCCACTTGATTTTTAAGTATTTACTCATTTTTCTTCACTCATTTTTGGAACGCTTAAATTTTGTCCCTTTTTTTTGGAAAAACTTCTGCCCAGCCCCAAGATCTTCATGTCCAACCTTCAACTGCATACGAGTTTGCAAACTAAACCATAGCACAAAATTCCACTTTTTTTTTTTTCCCCCCCCACTATTTACTCATTTTTCTTTACTCATTTTCCTTTACTCATTTTTTGGAACACCTTAATTTTGCCCCACTTTTTGGACACACTTCTGCCCAGCCCCAAAGTTAACAGTGAGATGTGCTGAAAATTTTGAGGATATGTTCACCATGGAATGTATAAAGCATCCATAAAGCATGGTGGGAATTCCTCATGGAATGTTTCAGCAGGTGTGTGAGCATGGTCACACCTCTTGACCAGGAGTGGGAACATGGAATTATTGAAATTATGGAATTTTATTAGCACACCACTTAGGCAAACAGGCCTTTAGAAAAATATCTATACCCAAGCTTCCTGACAATTTAAACACTTTGTCACACGTTTTAACTGTTATTAAAAATGCTCCAGCAAATCCCCAGGTATCCTTATTTTTCCCAGATGTGTACAATATTCCTCAAATACGCATGGATCCTAATAAGCAGCCACATTTCTGCTGCAAATACATGGAAACCTGTCACAGTGTTCAGATGGGATCCCTGGAGCTGGTAATTCCCAGCATCATGAAATTAAGGAGCAACCCTGATATTTTTCAGCTGGACCAAAGTCCAGCCCAGCACCATCTCCCAAAGTTAACAAAATTTACTTCCATCAATTCTAAATATATGTGGGGCTAAATATAGTAAACCTCAAGTGGAAAAATCACGGCTAAAGCAACATACACTGAGTCTCAGTCTGTGCACCAGCTGTGGGTAAAAATGTGCTGAAAAGTAGAACATTTCGTCTCTTTTCATTTATCAAACATTCAGTTGCAAACACACAGTCATCTGTTTAAGAAGAGCTGAGAATCTGTTAAAATTATTCATTTGATGGTCTTCTGAATTTAAATCACAATTTTCTCTGGGATTTGAAATTCTCAGGTAACTTTTTCCAGATAAATGCTTTCAATCAAAAAAAAAAAAACCCACCAAACTTTGGTTACTGGAGGTCTTTTTTTTTAAATGTACTTTTACATTTTAGCAACAATCTTTCATTTATTTGTTAATATGAGCAAAGACACTTTTCTAGACAGTTGTAAAACATGCACCTATATCATGATACAGATTAATGAACCCATCTAGCTGCTGGGATAAATTCAGATATCAATAGATTTATTTTTTCCTGTGTTATCACAGATAAGGAGATTATTAATGCCATGTCAAATTTAATATTTCCATCTTTCTCAAGGAAAGATTTTGGTTTTTTTTTACAATTCACCAAGTCCCTGCATGGATCTCTGTGAGCAGGAATAAGGACCCAGGTGGAGTCCAGATGAAAGCTTTTGGGCAGATCTGGGATTTTATCCTTTCTTTCCTTTTAAAACCTGCAAGGAGAGCAAAGGATGGCTGGAACTGGCGGCTGTCTGTGAGCCAAATCAAACTTTCCCTCTCTAGAACAGTTGTCTGGAGTTTCACTAATTCTGTGCAGCCTCTCTAAAGCCAAGATTAAGCGAGTTTTTTACTTTTTCCTCCTCACACACTGCCATTCCTTCAGTGGCTGTGTCCTGCTGGAGCCCCACATCTAATCCTCCTCATGATCCTTTTTTTCTTTCCTCCTTGCACATCCCCTTAACATTTTCCTCTCCTCTCCTTTCCCTCAATAGTACAAACCTGTAGTTTTCCTCTGGTACCTTAAAAATGTCTGATGCTACCATTGATGCTCCCCCCACTGCACTTTCTCTTTTTCCATCATTTTTTCCTCTTTTTTTCTATTTCTTTTCTCTGTTTTTTTTTTCTTCCATTTTTTCCTCATTTTATCTCCTTCTCCCTCCCTTTTACTCAGAAATCTCTGGTGCTGCTTTGCCATCTCTCTCTGACCTCCCTTTCCTTTCTCTTCCAGATTCCCTCCCTAGGGATTCCTTCAGCTCTTCCAAAGAACCTTCCATGGACAGGCCCACAGCAAATCTCCTTTATTTCTTTAACTCGAAACCACGCATCCATCCTTTTTTAAACCACAAATCACCTAATTATTTCCCTTTTTTTTTTATCTCTTTCCCCTGACCCAAGCTTCCAAGGCTCCATCTCCTTTTTCCCTGCTCCCAGCAGAGGAGGATGTGCCTTCCAGACACCCCTACACCTCAACTCCATCAGCAGCTTTGACGTCTCTCTACATTTGAGGACACCCTCCCACTCAGCTGCCTCCTCATCCTCTGTCAGACGCTTCCCAAAAAGCCACGGCGTTCCTGGTGACAGGAAAAGGGTTCATCAAAGCGCTGGCACCCCTGAGAGCTCTGCCAGCGAACCTCCCACACCCCGGAGTAAAAATAAACAACAACAGGCACAGAGATGGCTCGGGAACCACACGCTCGGGATTTTTGGCTATCACCAAAAGGATGGGAGCCGTTGGTGCCCTGGGTCCTTGAGAATCAAACCACCCATAAAGCAAAAACCAAAAAAAAAATCATCATCATCCATCATTCAGATAAGCTCGAAGCCCAGACAATTCTGATGAAGTGCGCTGGCTCGTGTTTGTTAATTCTTGGAGAATTTTTTGATTGTTAAATTGTCTGTTAGGGTGTTTTTCCTCCCAGCCCCAGACAGCTGGAGGTGTTTAACAGAAAAGTAATGTGCCTTTTTTTTTTTCCCCCCTCCACGACATGGAGAATTCCTATTCTTATATTAGTTTTTATTCTTAGAAGCTTGAGCTGAAATTTGAGTTCCACTGCAATGCTTCCACTAATTGCCTTGAATAATTCAGATTTTACCACTCTCAAGGGCACAACTGGAGCCAGACTGTTCTAAGCCATATTTGTTACTCTGGAGCCAACAAAATAAGTCCATTTTATGTCCTGGAGCACGCTGGGCTTAAGTTACGTTATTTTGTTTGCTTCAAATTTAGACAAGTGAAAAAAAAAAATTTAAAAAAAAAATCACAGTGGATCGACTTTGCCAAAGGAGCCCACCAAGAAACCCAGAACAAGCCCAGTTTTACTGTGGGAGCAGCAGGAACACGTCAAAAATCGCAGCACAACCCTGAAAATTGTCCTTTGTCGAAGAAAATTAGCGAAGGCCTGAACTGTGGGATCTCTCTATTTTTGGCTCAAGAGAGAAATTCTGAAGCTGCTGATGATTTGAAATGGGTCCTGAAGAGAAGGAAGGAAGGAAATTAGATTTTTTTTTTTTTTTAAACTTACCAAATTGTCTTGCCTGTGTAATAACACTGAGCATGACTGTCACTCCGAAGACATATTAGCTCATTTAGGTAATTAGTGTGAGCAGCATGTTTCCCTGCTTATTCCATTCAATTATAGGGTGCTCACTTTGTCATTACTGGAGTATCTTAATGTGACTTGTAATTAGTGTAATTACAATCCAATGTTAATTATATCTGCCACTTAGACATAATTTTATATAGTAATGGTCTTATTCTCAATAACCTTATTATGTTGTTTATTCAAACAGGAATTTAGCCTTCTTTCATGCGTCAAATATGGAGATTACAAAAAAGCCCTGCCTGTCATTTTTGTAGTTATGACTCGGGGAGCTTTCGCCTCGCAAAATCATATTTGGGGCAATCAATGAACGGAGCAAACCAAATTACAGGGCCTGGTTATTGGGGAGATGCTGAACTCACAGGAATGGTTTGCACAGGAGGCAAAATTAAACTCAGCCCACGGTTTGTGAGAGGTCAGGGGCTGGAAACTGAGCAGGGAACAAGAGGAGGGACACACAAAGCCCGCCCTGGTGCTGGGTGCGCTCCTGGGGCTGCTGCTGCTGGTGCTCTCATTAGCAGGGTAATGAACTAGCAGGAGAGGAAGTGCCAAAAAAAGAAAAAAAAAATTCCTGGGAAAAGAGTCTCAGTGTTAGTGACACCTTTTTGTCCGGGGATCGCACGTCTGATGAGCAGGTTTGATTTTTCACAGGTTGCCTTGCTCTGATCAACAGGATTTTTGGGGGTGCAGCCACGCTCTGGGTGTAGTTACCAAGAGAGGGGCTTTGAAGAGCCTCTCCTGATTCCTGAGCTTTGCTTCCCACTGTGGGAATGGATTTTTGCTTCTTCTCTTGTGAGGAAATGCTGGGAGAGCTGGGAATGTTCCCCTGGAGAAGGGAAGGATCCAGGGAGAGCTCAGAGCCTGAAGGGGCTCCAGAAGAGCTGGAAAGGGACTGGGGACAAGGGCTGGAGGGACAGGATACAGGGAGTGGCTTCCCTTTAGGAAAAAAAGAGATTTAAATGGGATATTGGGAAGGAATTCCTGGATGTCAGGGTCGAGAGAGGTTGGGTTAGAATTCCCAGAGAAGCTGTGGCTGGCCCTGGATCCCTGAAAGTGTCCAAGGCCAGGCTGGATGGGGCTTGGAGCACCCTGGGATAGTGGAAGGTGTCCCTGCCCATGGGACAGCCCAAACCATTCTGGAATTTTATGAAGAAAAACTGCAAGACACATCCCAGGCAAATCCTTGGTGCCCTGGTGCTGGGTGCTCTCCCACAGCCCCCAGACAGAATTTGGAATAAAAATCCACCAAATGCAGCCAGAGGGTTCTCAGCACCTCCCTGCTCTGACCCCACCACTGGCCACAAGCTCCTTCCACAGCAAAGACAGATTCCTTCTGTAAAAGGAGTTTTTCTAGGAATTAACCCCAGTCTGGAACAAACTCTCTCTGGGAGCAAAGTGCCCTCCAGGCCAAACCCCCTCTGGCCCACACTGTCTGACGAGCTGCCTCAAACATCCACAGCAAAATATATTGGGATGAAAAAGCCCTAAAAGAGCCACTCAAAACAATGCACATGTTTGTGCCTCCAAAAGGACAAGTCGCACATGGCAAACATCAGCAATGTTATTTAATTCGCAACGCTGAAGAGTGGCACAAGGACCACAGGAGCACAGAGGGGAATTTGGGAGCTCTCTGGGAGATGGAAACCAAGATCCTCCTAAATCCACGCCTTTGACCGAGCATGAAAAGGGTTTCAAGCTTTGAGCTCTCTCTCTTTGGAGGTAAATGATTCATCCAGATTTCCATGGCTCAGGGTGATGTCCCAAGACAGCTGCCAGCTCTCTTTGAGCTCGGGAAAAACAAAAAGTTTCAAAATGAAAGCAGAGGGTCAGTGAAAATAAAAGTAAATCTGGGTATGTGCACCAGAGAGTGATGCTGGAAAACCGGGAGACATTCTCCAGTCCTGAAGAGAGCCTTAGGGGGCAAATTCCAAGGGGAGCTGAGCCCCCTCCTCTGGATGATCTTTAAGGTCCTTTCCATCTCAAACCACTCTGTAATTCCATGATGTTGTGAACTATTTGACCACTCTCACGTGCAAGACTTTCCCTCAGTCCCTTTATGTTTCCTCAACATAAAATAGGATTATTTTTACCACTTCATCTTGCATTTGATGGGTATGAAACCCTGGATTTTTTATCTTTCTTTAAAACTATCAGAGACCCTAGAATTGCCATTTTTAATGGCCCAAAGGAAAAGCAAAAATACTTCTTCTCATTTGAGTGGTTGCAAAGAGCACATCTGGATCAACACAGTTCTGAAATCTTGAGGTTATTAACCTTATTTAGGAACTCCACATGTGAGAGAACCTCAAACCCAACACACAGCCTCATGCACAGCATTGCTTAGGTAGATACTGCAGCATTAGGTGATCAAACACATCAGCTGGTTACAGAATAACTATAATTTATTGTTCCTGCAATACAAATCTTACTGGCACTTCTGCATAAATAGTGTTTTCTCACTGGCTGCCAAGAAAATCATATTTCTGCCAGTGACACTCAGTAAACTGACATTTCTACCTATTGTACTCGGGGGTTTTTTTCTGATTTTTTAACTCAAAGTCCATCTCCTCAGAGCAGGCAGTGGATTTAGAGCTCCCCAGTCACTAAAATCTCTCATTCCTCACCTTGTGCAGCATGACACCACACCAGGCCTGCTGCAGTCACCATTTGGATTTCATCACTTAAATACATCAGCAATGGCATCTCTGGAATGTGCATCCAGACCCAGGAATGAAGCATTAACCAGCAGTTTTCCTAAAAAAAAAGCTCTCCCACATTTTTGCTAACTGAAAGGTCACAGCAGGAGGAGCAGATCTGCAGGGTAGGGAAGGTCTCTTCTCTCTTCCCACCTGCTGCCCTAAACCAGGGCAAAGTTCCATGGCAGAAGAGGTTGGTCCCTACATCTCAGTGGGGTTTGTGGACAAAACAGCATCACTGCCCACTCCAGCCAGAGGAAAACTGCTTGGAAATGAATTCAAGATGATCCAAGGCCAGGTTGGACAGGGCTTGGAGCAGCCTGGGACAGTGGAAGTGTCCCTGCCCATGGCAGGGGGTGGAGCTGGATGAGCTTTGAGTTCCTTTCCAGCCCAAACCAGTCCGGGATTCTAAGTCTGGACTAGCTCATCACATGAATCTTTAAGCCTAGAAAAGCCTGGGAGCTGGTTACACCTCCAGGAATGATCTCCTCCCTGGATTTGTTTCCCTTTGAGAGGTCGCTCATGAGCCCATTCCAGCAGTTCCACTGCCTGACCAGGAGAGTTATCCCAGGATGGATCTCTCTGCCTACCACAAACCTCCCCAAACACTGGGACTGGTCCACCCTGGAGTCCACCTGGATGAGGTGGTCAATGATAACCAAGGCCCATCCACCTCACCCAAGGATGGAACCAGCTCCACCATGGTGCTCCTCAGGAAGGTTTCCTCACATGCTGCCCTGAGAACCCCAGGAAGAACTTCTCACAGTCTCCAGAGGGAATTAATTCCAGTAATTAACTTAATTATTTAATTAAATATTAATTTAATTAATATTAAAAACCGTTCCCTCATTTTTAGCCAACTCTCCCCTGCTGTGATTTTTTGCTGTCATTACTCGTGTTCTATCACAAGGGGCATGGAGAACAAACTGTTCCTTTTCTCTTCCCAGCCCTTTCCATATCTGAGGATTTACTGTTGTTGGGCATCCTGAAAGAGAGGAGAAAAGGACTAAATCTGGGAAATTTGAGTGGCCTCCTCCTTCTTAGGCTCTTCCTGTTCATTCCTGCAGGTTTCCCTGTGCACCTCCTCCACCCTAAAGTCCCTGATTCACACAATCACCAAATCATTAAGATTAGAAAAGACCTTTAAGACTGAGTCCAACCCTTCCCCAGCACTGCCAAGGCCACCCATGTCCCCCAGTGCCACATCCACATGGCTTTGAAATCCCTCCAGGGATGGAAACTTCACCACCACCCTGGGCAGCTGGGCCAGGGCTGGAAAACCCCTTCCAGGAAGAAGTTTTCCCTGATAACCAACCTAAACCTTTGCTGGTTTAATGTGAAGCCATTTCCTCTCCTTCATCCTCTCCTTCCCAAACCCCTTCCTGTGGCTGGGAGGACAGAGAGCTCCAGCAAAGCCCAGCTTTGTCTCCCATCCCCACATCCCTGATCCCACACTCCAGAGGTGGAACGATGTCACCCATGGCAAACACCCAGAGCTTCCAGAGAGTTCACGGCTCCTGGAGCACAGCTGGAATTCCCTTGGGGCTGTGGTGAAACCCAACAGCAGCTCTGCCCCATCACCCCAAACATCCTGACCCCATCCCTGCCTTCCCATGCAGCCTCTCCAAGGCCAGGATGTGGAGGCTGAAGCACCTGATGGATGGGGGCAATTACTGTATCTCAGACATACAAGTCACACTAATGCACAGCAAATACAGCTTAATTACAGCTACAGACGTGGACATTTGTTTTTCTTAGTAATTAAAATGTTCTATTGTGCTTAATACTGTTATCTGTATTCTTTGGTTAAGTGCAATTTAATTTGCTTTAAGAAAGCTGGGTATAATTTAAAATGAAAAATGTATCCCTTCTGCTGTTTTTCCCCCCCTAATGCTATTGTTTGCCATGCCTGCAGATCTAGAACACGTCAACTTCTGAGTTCGTTCACAAAGTTTCTGGAAGGTGATGCTCTTCTAAAACCAAAAAAAACCCCAAAACATTTATTTGTGACTGATTCTGGAAATTTCCTGGTTGCTAAAGCACTTGTTGGGATAAAGGCGGTCCCTAAAGGAGGCATTTCCAGGGCAAAGGAGCTTTCAGAAGGGAGGCAGAGGTTGCACTGGGGTCCCTGGAGCCCCCTGGTCATGGCTGGGGTACCGTAATGAGAAATGTGGATTAGAATCATGGACAGGTTGGGTTGGATGGGACCTTGGAGATCCTCTCATTCCAAATCTCCTGCCATGGGCAGGGACACCTTCCATGTGTCCACATTCCATCCCAAATGTCCCAGGGTGATCCCAGCCCCATCCAACCCAGCCTCAGCCACTTCCAGCCACAGCTTTTCTGTGCCAGGGCCTCACCACCCTCACAGGTAAGAACCAATTGTTATTAATTAATTCAAGAACAGCTGACAGAACCCCTCCTTAAGCCCTCTAAGATGCAAAAAGGGAAACATTTTTGGATGTTCTGAGGGAAAAAAAAAAAAAAAATCCCAGTGGTGTCGGAAGCAGCTCAGTCCCACATCCACCTGCACAAGGAGCCAGAAAACATCTTACTTATAAATATTCTAACACAAAGAAACAGGTGGGAAGGGCTGCAAACACAAATTTGGTCTGTCATTAACGTTGTTGTTGGTATTATTTGGCTTGTCACGGCACAGAAAGAATTCCTTCCCTGCGGGAAATGGTTGTGTTCCTTCTGTCCCCTCCGAGGCCACAACCCAGAACAATCCAGGACAGAAGTCACAGGAAGGAACAGTGTCCCAACAACCACTCAGGGATGAAATACTGCAGCCTGCGGCTCCCAGAGCTTCAAACCACCCTTTGGCTGACTCTCATTTCTGGGGAAAAGGGGTTTTTTTGGTAAACAGCACCAGCTCAGAGGGTCTCGAAGAACGTCCTTGCCCGGGTGTGCTGCACAAACAAAATCCTTTCCAAACCCTCCCTCCCCAGCCTCGTGCCAGCAGATGACTTTCCCCATCTCACAGGGTCACAGGAACTGGGATATTGTGAAATCACTCACCAGAGATGACCTGCTTTAAATCTCAGCTGTCGTTTCACACACTCTAGGAAGGATGGAGCAATGTTTGAACATCATCCACTCCCTTCCTGTAAATTCCTGCACTGTTTTTGCTCCTTATCTCAAGCTGAATCTGAAGTCCTGCTCTCCCTGCATGACTCATTAGGAGAGCACAGAAATAATTATGCCAATATTGACTCAAAAGAGGTCATGGTCTGGTCCAGAACTTTGGTTTTTTAGCTCAAGAAGTGAGTTTCCCCCAGCCCACCTTCCACACACAGGTTTGATTTTGTCAGGCTATAAAAATATTCCACCAAACCATAATTTTACTCAACATGAAATAAAATCCTATTCGAATTTTTAAATTCCAATATCAATATTATCTCCTACTGAACACCAGAGGTTGCCCAGAGAAGTGGTGGATTGCCCATCCCTGGAAATATCCAAGATATCTATGTAGAATGTTGTTGTCTGCAGGTTTTTTTCCTCAAATTTAAGGAGACCCAAACCTTACAAAATAATGAACATCACAAAAACTCATGGCATAGAAACAGAAAATTGAGGGAGGAGAGTGGTGGTGTTAATTCAGAACAAACCTTCTTCCTCCCCAGAAAGTATCCCCAAAACCCACACAGTTAATGAACGAAGTGTGCATTCATAATGAGGATAAACCAAGCAACTTTGGGTCACTGCTATGAATATTTCACACTATTCAATGACAAAAAGGTCAACTTGCAAACAGAAAATTTTAAAATTATGTAAGGATCTGTAAATTCAGTCAATGAACAGTTTCAGGGACCTTGGTGTGGTGTAAGACTTTTACCAGGGTCTCTTCCACTCCAGCACCCTGACCCCATCCCACAACTGTGAATTTGTTCACTTACTACTCTTAAACCCCAAACCAGAAAGGCACAAGCAGAATTAATTTCTTTTCCTGATTTTGTGTTTGTTTTTTGGTTTTTTTTCCCCCTCCTGGCAGACAAACCCCTGCCAGAATTCTGCATTGCCCTGGCCTGAGGTTTCACTCCTCCAGCTGACACCACACTAAAAATCACAATTTTTGTTCTCAGCACCCAAATTTAACATGTGCTGGTTAACCTCTGCTAAAAACTCCCCTATTGTCCCTCGTGGGAATGCAAAAAGCCTTCCTGGTCTGCATCCACCTGAACCCTTCCCTCTGTCCTAGGAGAAAGGGATAATCTAATTAATACATATAGAGTTATGCATAATTAATAACACAGCCAAAGCTTGCTCCTCTGAAAAGCAACAGCCCAGGTAACCAAGCTCCGTGTCAGGGCCCAATAAAATACTTTTGAAAAAGCAATATGTACAACTGCAATTTTCCAGCAGAGACCAAAACAAATTAGCAGCAGCTTGTATTCCTCCGTGCTTTGCTAATAATTTGTTTCCAGTTTCCAGTGCACCACAGCGGTGGTGTAATGAGGGGCAGGAAATAGTAACAGCCTAATTAAACTGGGGTGGGTAGGAAGAAAACCATCAATCCTGCTTAGCTGGAGCTCAGGGGGGGCAGAACTCCCCCAAGGTGCTGGCAAGAATTTTTTTTTTTTTTTTAAATAATAATAAATTAAAGGGTTAAGCAGGAGAGAAAATGGCTTTGACCTGGATCATATTTCCAGGAGTTATTTGTCAAAATCTTTACCGTGCCTGAAGTTCCATCCCACCACAGAGAACAGCGTGTTCATCCCCAAACTCACTGATCTGCGTGGTGCATGGAGGAGCAGGGCACAGAGCAGAGGGGATGCACAAATCGCCTTCTCCTTTATGGAATCAAGCTACTTTGAATCCACAAAACCCCACCTACACTTAGGGAGCAAGGAATTTCTGGCCTCAGCAGCAATATCACAGCAAAGAACAGCAGCATCGGCAGAACCCTGTTTTTCCACTCAGCTCACCTGCAGCTCTTACAGAAAATCTCCTTCCTGTGGGAATTGTGCCTCATCTGCAGGAGGAATTCCCCGTGTCCTCCTCCAGCAGAGCCCTGGGGTGGGAGGAGAGTTTTTGTGCTGGCTTTGGGACATCAGCTTGCAGGAACAGGAGCCAAGCAGGCGAGTTCCTGGGTCAGGAGAGCTTCAGCCACAGCCCAGGCTGCTCTTTCCTGCACATTGATGTCACCTGGAGCCATGAATTTTTCACTCTTGGAGCAAAAACACAGCAAAGCCAGCAAAATACAGGCCTAATTTCACTCAGTCCACTCTCCTCACACCACCAGGGAAAACTGCAGATGTCTGTCCATGGGAGGAGAGAGAGAAAACCCAAAGTGCCAGCATTTCAGGGGAATCAATCCCTTGTACTTCTGGAAATCTTATTCCACAGGAGAGTTATCACACAAGCCCCAGATCCAGAGTTTATAAGGTGTGCATGCAGCATTTGTGGCAGTCTGGATCAGGATTCATTCAGGCTTCTCCTGTATTTCCTTCGGTTATTCCACTTGTTAATCCATGTGGGTATCACAGCACAGAATCGCTCCGGTTGGAAAACACCTCCAAGGTCACCAAGGCCAACCTTTGACCAAACACCCCCACTAAACCACAACACCCACCAAAAAAATTCTTCATTTTCTGAAGCCTTCCAGGGATGGTGACTCCACCACTTCCCCAGGCAGCCCATTCCAGTGCCTGATCAGTCTCTCAGTGAAGATTTTTTTTCCTAATATCTAACCCAGGTCCTCCCTGGTGAAAATATCTCTCTTTGTCCAGTTGCTGGTTCCCTGCCTCACCACAACCTTCTGCCAGGAGTTGTAGAGGAAAAAAATTGCTCACTTACCTCAAAAACTGCCCATAATATCAGTAGGAATAACAGCAAATATTAACAGGAAAACCAGAGAACTTCGTAGACATTCAAGATAAAAAAATAATTGATGTTTAGCACTGGATTAAAGCAGTATCTCCTTCCACAGAAACAGTTTTGGGGACCTGCAGAATGCGGAGGGTTTTTCATCAGCTGGATTCAATAACCCTCATTTGAGCTGAGAGCTGCACCTGGGGAGCTCTATCCCCATCCCATCTCACAGCCACAAATGGTTTCATTCATCAAGGAACAAAGAGGGTTAAAACTTTGGAAGGCACTGGAACACCAAGGGAGCCAAGTGTATTTCACTAAACACAAGAAGAGCTGAAACATCTCAAAACCCAGAGGACCTCTGCAATGAGATTCCAGAAACCCAAGGTGTCATGAGACTGGGGATGATATCCTAAAATATCCCTGAATTAATATTAAATCTCCAGCAGAGCGTTTGCCCTGATCTCTCTGGGAGCCAGGCTGGGCTTATCTATCATTTATCTGATATTAACATCTATTTATTTCCAAACTGAGCTCGTAGCTTTGCTCATTACAGAGAATTCCTTCCAAATAAATAGATCTGGTGCTAATAAATCCCCTGGCTTGCAGTGACTGGCACAGCAGGTCTAATATCTGATGTAAATAATGTATTCAAGATGTTCCCTTAAATGAAGAGTTAGACCATGGTGCTGAGACTCCTGCCTGAGGGCTCTAACCCCCTGTGTAATATTAATTATAATTACCTCATTAAGCTGCTGCTTTAGCACCTTTGCACCAGAGCAGTGCCACAGAGGGGATTTGAAGGAATCACCCAATTCCTAAAGTAAATCATGGCAAGGTGGGCATCTCTGTTCCTGAAGCATCCCAGCAAACGTCCTTCAGAACCAGCTGGGGACAGACACCAATCCCAAAGAGCTGAAAACTCTGGGGAAATAACTAGGAAATAACAGCAAATAAAGCGGAGTTTATTGTGAGCATAGTATTAACAGGGATTATTATTATTTGTTTTCACTGTTTTGTCCCCAGAGTTGGTGTTTTTAAGCCAATATCCTCTGTCAAAATATGGTATCACTTTTAGGGCAGCAACTCCAAAAGGATCAGATAATCCCAGAATTCCTAACATGCCTGCTGTCAGGCAGGTTGTGGGATTGCCAAAAGTGGGGCAGGGAACACGTGTGGTCACTCAGCTGCCACAGTGCACAACATCACCTGTGCCAGCTGAACCTGGAACCCAACATCACCCAAATTTTGTGTTCAGATGCCTAAAAAACACTCTGGAATAATGTTTCATGAAGAGTCTTGTGTTTGTGACTTTTTCATGAAGAGTCTTGTGGTTTTTAATTTTTTTTTCCCTTTTATGTCCAGCTCAGTCCCACGTCACACAAGAGGGATTCTCCAGAGCCATTGGGAATGTCCTGACAATCTTGGAGGTTTTCACCACCAGAATTAAAATGCAGCTCTCCTCATTCTTCTACTCCCTGTATTAAACTGGAGAGGGAAAAGGTGCTGCCAGGAGAATTTGGAACACTACAAAAATCCTCACACCCACAAACTACCTGAGAACATTGGTTGGAAGAAGATATGTGAGTATTTCCTACACATTCATCACCAGTGGTGGGTTTGAGCAGAAGCAGAAGAGTTAAAGAGGTAAAGATTTTCATAACGTTACCTGCTTAATCTGCTTAAACTCTCCACAGAAGGCCTTATTTCCATATTTAAGTAGGGTTTTTTAAAAAGAGAACCCATATTTTGCCATGGTAAGGATAAGGCACTTCATGGCCCCACACTTCGTTTGTACAACAGAATGTGAACATTTCCATGTGGTTGTCCCCCAAAAAGCACGTTTGAGGTGAAGACCCTCTATAATATAGGATTTTATATCCATTATGTCTCTTGTTTTCCATTTCAGTCTTTGCTTTTCCCAGCCCTGGTTTCAGGAAGGAATCCTGCTGGCGTGGGATGAGGTGAGAGGGAGAACCATCCACAGCTCCGGGGTTCATACCAAGACACAAACCCAGCCTGAAAAGCCACAGGGATATTTGAGAAGCCACCAGGTAAAGGCTGAACAAAGAGCCCTTCTCACAGCACTCCCCACAAGGAGGCCAGATCTGAAGGGATCTGTTCTCACACGACGCAGACGTTCACAAAAATACACATTTTAATTCCCTTTCAACACCACGCTCTTCTCTTCTTCACAGCTCTGTTCTTAGGGTATTTGTGGTGTTTCTGGAGTTATCACACACCTATCAGAGATGCACCTCTTCAGGTCTGGCACATATTCCAGCCTCAACCTGGAAAGCTTTTCATACTTCCCAATCTCTCCACATAAAATACAGGCAGGCATGAGAACACGAATAAATACAATTAAATTCTTTTTCGACAGATGAACTTTTTGCCTTCTGAGCATCTTAATGAACGATGTTTTGAGGGGGGGAAAAAAGTGAAACACTCAGCTCTGAACCAAGCTGTGTCAAAGTTATTGCCGAGTCTAACAAAGGGCTCCTGTGAAACGAAACTCTTCTGTGGAATATACTGTAATTGTACTTTTTGAAAGCAGTGTCAAATCATTGACATCGACTCGTTGTTCCACGGGAAAAGTTACAATATATAGAAGCTGTAAATTAGACCCTAATTCAAACTTATCACTCTGATAGTTGTTAGACAGACTATTTGAGTGCCTATTTACCTCTGTGATTTTCCCTGTTCCTTTTTCAAGCTGTTGCCTCTCCCTCTGATTTTCCAAATCGGATTTTCCGATAACCCGCACGATAAATTCACGTTGCAGTTACGGCACAGTAAAGTTAAACTCAAGCCAAATCACAAACGCAAACTCTCCAAGGATTTATGAAGAGAAAAATCAGGGTCTGGCAGATGAAATCCAGGTTGCAGGAATTTGGGCTGTGGAGTTGCAAAGCAAACTCCTGAAAATCAAAATCCACATGAGCATTTTTCTTGTTTTGCTCTTCCTAACACAGTCACACGGCTTAATTAGCAGGCGATGAACCCCACCTCTAATTCCTGATATCCCAGAACTTCCCAAGTTGCAGACACGTTTTCACAGCAGATTTAAGGCTGTAAATTCACAGAGAACATTTACTGAGGAGAGAACAAAGTTTGAGGGACATGCTGACAGCGCTGTGCCTGTTGACATCCCCCTGGAATGCCTACGTCTTCCTGGAAGCTGAAGATGTCCTCCTTCAGACATTCCAGAGAATATCTGGCTGCTGGAAGTGTCCAAGGCCAGGCTGGACAGCGCTTGGAACAACCTGGGATAGTGGAAAGTGTCCCTGTCCATGGAAGGGGGTGGTTCTAGGTGATCTTTAAGGTCTCTTCCAACCCAAACCATTCCATGATTCTCACTAGGAAACAGCTCTTCCATCCTACCCTCTGGAAAAAGCCCCCTCAGCACTTTTCCACCTCATATTCAGAGTTTCACATCGAGTCTCTGCTGAGATCACCGGGACAGAGTTTTACATCAAGAAGCTGCAAACACTCTCACACTTTGGCTGTACTTTAACACTTGAAGTTTTGAGGTTGAGGTGAGTGGAAGTTGCTCAGTGCACCAAACCCAGAATCCAGAGGGAAATCCAACAAGGGAGATGAGTCCAGGCCTCCAACAAATCCTTTTATGTCACAGGAATCCCTCCCTGAGTGATCAGGATGTCTGAGCACCACATCCCTGCCACCCCTTCCCAATCCAGGACGCCCCTCGCTCTGCTCCCCGAGCCCCCCAGCTCCATCCTCCCCACTCCTAACATTCTGAACAGCTGAAAACCTGCCAGGTTTTTTTATCGAAGGCAACCTATTTCCAGAACTGTTTCTCTACCTCAAGATCTGTAATTTCTCTCCCAAAACACCCCTCTGGAGCAGAGCCCAGGACTGGCAATATGTTCCCCCAGGAGCAGGGAAAGGTTTACGTTTCAATACCTATTGCACCTGTCACCATAATAGCAGGCACTTTCCACCCACAGCTCAGGACAGAATCCAAACTTCCTGTGGGATGTGCAAAACTCGCACTCAGCCCTGGGAGCCATCCAGGCATGGTTATCAGGGAGAGAAAAGCTATTTCTGCTGGCTTGCAGGAATTGATGGCACCATTCAATGTCTTGTCTTTATATGCAAGTGTGTCTAACCCAGTTTCTCCACAGCTGCTGTGACGTAAATAAATTCAGTATTATCTCCATTTTACATTGTAGGGTGGAATATAAATAGTCCTGGGACTTGTGCTGGGCATAATTCAATGTTTGAGACGTTGAGTACAATTCGCCCATAGAGCTGCCTAACACAACACAAAATATTTGACCTGCTTCAGGTACAGCAGGACAAAAATATTATCTGATAAATGTATCTCCCAAAGTAGGATGGCATTTCTGGGGAAAAAAATGTCGTTGGGTTGATAATTTTTTATCGTTGTAAAATGAGACTTTGAGGCCTCCCTTAGAAAAGTACATCCCTACTGTAGTGATCAGGAAATATTAGTGTATGTTATACACCAAGAAAGCCTAAAATATCTACACTTGCTTCACAGAATTAGCTCCACTTGAATGGTAACTATGTATAAAATCCTGATTTTTTTTTTTTTCTCCCTTGCACATCCTCTTACCTAATCAGACAAAATCATTTGCTCCAGCTGAATTTACTAGAGGAAAAATGTATCTCTTGGTACCTATAATTTTACTTCAGGCTTTCCCTCTTAAGGTAGTAGTGTTTCAGCCATGGGCTGGAACAAAACTCCATCATTCCCAGGAAAACCCAATCCACCCTTAGAAATACCTAACTCAGAAAAGGAGATACAAATTGAGAGGGTTTTTTTCACCATAAATACAGCTTTGGGCAGCAAAACACCTCCTATTTTGTTTCAGCAATAAATCACTTCCCTGACTTGGGTGCGTAATGAGATTTTTAATCATGTGGATTGAACATATCCTGGAGTTAATAAAAAAGTATGGCTTCCTCTTTATCTTTAATAAAAGATTTGTACACTGCTCAAACGATCAGTATTACGTTTTTAAAGAACCTGAGATTGATGTTTTCTATTCTCCTTCCTATTTTTCCAGGCTTTTATAATTCAAAGGTAATACAGGGAAGAGTTAATAATTCATGAGGTAATTTTAAGGCTTTTATTCAGAACCCTTTTGCCTATTGACTTAAGGACGTGCCATAAAATATCCAGGTATTACTATCCCAGCAATTTGCAGCTCTGCACAGATGAAATCTCTGACTTTATGCAAGTCAGGATTTGTGTTTAAGAATCAGAGCACATCATTCCAGCCTTGGAAGGGTACAGGGGCAGGAAATAGCTTCCCAGCACTATTTAAACGAGAGTATTTCATGTCTTCACACAGTTCTGCTTTTTCGCCCTTGTTTGCAGGTTTATTCTTGATGGAGTTATTTTTGCAGTTGCCAAGAAACAAAGGAGCTGGGGGAATATTTTTTAAAAAAGGTAAATTCTGCTGCACGAGTCCTGTGCTCCCACCTGCACGAGCTCCAAACCGAACCCTGCGCTCTGGGAGAGCTCAGCCGGACAAAAACCAAATCACAACAACAAAAATGGGCTTGTTTGAGATGAAAACATCAGAACTGGCTTCCAGTTGATACAATCTAAGAATTTGCCAGCTCAGTCACTAATGGGTGCAAAGTTGGTGGCGTTGGGATGAGGCAGGGAGGGACAGCAGTGTCCCCACATCCTCTCCTGTCACAGAGCAGCCACCTCCAAATGCCATTCCATGAGCTGACTGGAGAATTCAGCCAAAAATTCCTCAGAAAAGTGAGATTTTTCATCGTGCCTGTCACTAGTCTGCAATGAAGAATGGAAGTTAAAATGGGGTTTGGGGCTGCAGCATTTGATTCTTCAAAATTATTTTCATTTATTAAGAAAAAACCAAAACCCAAACCCCACTTAATTGGTTAGTTCATCTTCTCCTCTCAGAGTTGCTCACCAGAGTGTGTCTGGTTAACTCTACAAAGTATTGAAATAACAACAGCCAGGCTTCAATACAGAATTTGATATTGGGAAGGAATTGTTCCCTGGGAGGGTGAGGGTAC
>VZSR01003282.1:2155233-2202969 GCA_013398615.1 Brachypodius melanocephalos | reverse complement strand
ATGGACAACCAGGAGATCCTGTGCCTGTTCCTCTAAGTTGGCCAAATGGGACCCAGGTTTTACCATCCCAAGGAAAACAATGTCTTTATGAACTCAGAGTGACATCAACTGAGTTATATTTCATTTCAGGCAAGCTCTGGGCTCCATCCTCTGTTTTCCACCCAATTCCGAACTCTGCTGGAGCCTCTCTGAACTCCTCTTCTTGGTTTGACCTCAGAGTCCCAAAAACTCCTGCCTGAAGTTTCCTGTGTCTCTTCTGCAGCTCCAAAAATGCAAATTGCTGTCAGGTTCTTCAGTTCCCTCTGAGAGACAGGCAGCATATGTCATGTGCATTATTCAGAGCTTTCCATGGCTGCTTTTCCAGGGAGGTTTAAAAAGGAACAGCAAACTGTGTGTCAAACCCAAAGCCTTTGCCACAATAAAATCATGAAGTGACATAAAAATCTAAAGCTGGGCTAGCACAGGGGTTTGTTCCTAATGTAAAAGGATAGCAATGCAATAAATTGAATAGGTTTTTTTTTAGCCAGGCAGGACTGAAGGAGAATTTTACACAGCTGAGGTCTTTTGTGGATGAAACTCTGAGGAAAAAGTTCAAGAGGAACATGGAGAATGTATTTTTTTGTAATCCCGAGGAGCAGGAAAACCGTGGCAGTGAAGCACAAGGAGAGGAGTTTCCTTTGTGCTCAGCTGAAAAATAAACACATTTTCCCTGTAATGAGTGGCCTTCAAAATCCTGAGAGCATCTCCAGGCTCTGCCCCTCAAGAGAGGAATTTCACAGTGGGCACACAGATTCTGAGAGCTACTGACATTGTTCCTCTGGGTCACACAATCACACCTCTACCCTCCTGAAAAAAAAATATCCTGGGAAAACCCAGACTCACAGGAGCACCCCAAGAAAACCCCTCCTTACAGGCCCCCCCCAGGAGATTCTGTCACCTGCATTTCCACAGCAAACAGAGATAAATTGCTCACAATTCTGCAAACCCATGGATGTAATTCAGAACACAACAGCAAACAAGCTGTGGAAGTGGAAGTGTAAATTCTGTGATCGCTGTTTATGTTCCCAAAGGTTCAGTTTCTATGCATTTGTTGAGTTTTATTAGAAACAGCCCAGCCAACAAAGCAAACCCTAAACCCTGCCCTAAACTAAGGTTCAAAAAAAAAAAAAAAAAATCCCAAACCTTTGAGTGACTCCAAGCACTCAGCCTAGAAGTGCCTGCCAGCAAAAAGGGAATTTTGGAGATGGCATCTCATCAATTTTCTTCATTTGTGTCAGAAGTTGAGCAGCTGTCTCCTTACCAGACTGAAGTGGAGCCAAAAAACCTTGTCAGGCAGCCGAAGGAAAAGCACTTCAGAGGAGCTCAGTCTCCAAGACCCCAAAGGGTAGCACATTTGGGATGGGGTAGCACATTTGGGAGCAGGCATGTGTTAATATTCCTACCCCGGTATCAATTGGCAAATTGCAGCAGGAGGGTGGAAAAAAAATGCTGCTTTGTTTGTTCACACTGCCTGCTCGGGGAAAGCAGGATGCCACACACACTTGAACTCCCAAGTTTGTTTGTTTGTTTATTTATTTACTGAACGGCCAGCAAAAGGATTTGAAGCTTTCTCTTCGGCTCCGTGGATGCACCTGGATTTTGCGTGGCTCTGCTGTTCCCAGGGATTTCAGCATGGGGTGAATAAATCCCAGAGAGAGCCGGGATTGAATCAGATCCCAGCTCCAGCAGCCTGCGATTGATTGGGAGAGGTTGTGAGATTTTTCCTGGGAAAACCCAGCTCGAAATATTTAGCACGTGCTGGGCTGAGGCTCCTTCAGGGCAGCATCCAGAGGAACTCGGGGCTCTTGTGACAAAAGCAGCAATCAAATTCCAAAGTTATTGCAGCAGGAGCTCTGCCAAGCAGGATCCAGCACCGTAAGGCACAGTTTGATCACACTGAGGGATCTTATCGATCTTAATTCAACCCAGAGCATCCTCCTCTTGTCATCAGAATCCCAAATATCCACTGAGCATCGCAGATATGGGGGTCTGACCTCTCCCAAGGCATGTTTTTTTCTGATCCTTTTAACCTAAAAAGCCATGGTTTTTTCCCCTCTGTGTGTGACAATCCCACTCCTGAGGCTGGTCCCACTCAGCAGGGTCTGGGTGCAACCCCCTGGGATCTGCTGCTCCCTCCCTGTGGGATGGGGCTCCCTCAGCCCACATTTCGGAGCAGGAACAGCCTGCACCTCCAGCCATGGCACAATATTGGTTAATTTGATTTGGACAGAATGGTTTGGGTGGAAGAGACCTTAAATCTCCTCACTGCCACCGTCCCAGGGTGCTCCATGCCCCATCCAAGCTGGCCTTGGATAATTCCAGCGATCCAGGAGGATGAACCTGTTTCATTTATCCATCACACAGATAAAGGTGCCATCTACAAGATCAGAATTCAAGTGAATAAATAAAGCAATTACCAGACATTCAAGATCCTCCTTTCACCAACCATCTTCTCTCAGCCAGCTTTTCCCCAAAATGTTTATTTACTACACAGCCAGGCTTTTGGCAGCCTTCCCACTGCAAAATGTGCTTCCCAGATATTACAAAGTGAACTCCAAATGAAAAAGACTTTTTTGTTCCTAGGTCTCCCTTTCTTCCACACAGATATGGTTTCAGAGCTGTGCCTTTAAGGCACAATTTTGCCCAGAATTTCTCCAATACTCAGCTAAAGAGAGTTGAGTCCACAGACCATTTCTAAAAATGAGATTTCCTACGTGGTCTTCAGCAAATTGCTTTAAACAGATATTCTGCTTCTGCTGTTTATCAAACCAATGCTCCCTTACTTTTCATAGGTCTAGAAATGCATAGAAAAAAGGACATAATATACACGAGAAATCATTGCTGTTGTATTTCTAGCATGTTTAAATAATATTTTTTTAAATCAGTCGAATAAGAAGTAAACGAGATTTGGGCATTCAGGTATTGCATGGTGGGAAATAAAGAGTTGTTTAGAGCTGGACAAAAAGTGAAGAATAGGAAATAACGGTGATGTGAGTGGATGATTTTCCCCTATTTTTGTATAGAATCATCAGAGAATCATGGAATGGTTTGGACTGGAAGGGACCTTAAAGTTCATCTCATTCCAGGGCATGGGCAGGGAGATATTCCACTATTCCAGGTTGTGCAATCTGGCCTTGGACACTTCCAGGGACAGATAGGAAAAAAAAATTAAAATATATTTATTATATAGTATATGGTATATGGTATATGGTATATGGTATATATTTATAGGTATAGGTATAGGTATAGGTATATTTTTATATATATGCACATATCCAACTATTTTTCCCAATGAAGTTCCACTCACAACCCAGACCTCTGACAAACCCAGCTATAAAAGCAAAGCAGTGAGAAAAGGATGATGTGGTTCATCTCCTTCCCCTGCAGCCCTGCAGAGATTCCGGCCCCAGCACACCCAACACAGCCACAACCCCCGGCCCTGCACAGACATTCCCGGGCTGGAAAACGCCTGCTGACAAATTCCCGAGCTGCCAGGTGATGAAATTGGGGGCTGGTGGAGGCAGGGAGCCGTGGGGATTGGCAGCAGGCTCTGGCAGAGGAGCTCCCTGTACAGACACTGGGATTCTGCCAGGCTGCTGTGGAACTCTCCTCTTCATTTGTTGTTGTTGTTGTGGTCATCCCAAAGCTCCTTCCTGGGCTCCCAGTGCCTGCTCTCCTGAGTGTCCTGTTTACTCTTCTGACTCTGCAAAGTGCTGGGATTGCTCAGCTCAGTTGTGTCAGCTCTGTTTATACGGAAATGACACGGATCAGCGTTTGTTCTGGAAAAATTCCCTCTTTGTCTTCAGTATTTCAGTGCATTATCCCATAGATGTGCCCTGGCTTATTTCTCTGTTCGAAATTGCTTGGAGTTCACTGCAGGAGATCCCCCCTCACTGAAATGACTGATCACTGAAATGATTGTGCCTGGATAGCAGGGATCTTGCAGATCACTCAGAGAGAAGGAAAAATTCCTTCTTAAAGACAAAAGGAGTTGATGTCCAGCTCCAGCACTCAGTGCTGAGCTGAGCTGAATCCAAAGCTGGGTGATGTGGTAGGACCTCAAAGGAACCACAGGAATAAAACCCTGACTGCTTTGGGTTGGAAAGGACCTGAAAAATCATCTTGGTTCCACCCCCTGCCATGGTCAGGGACACCTTCCACCATCCCAGGCTGCTCCAACCCAACCTTGGACAATGCCAGGGATCCAGGGGCAGCCACAGCTTCTCACATGCCAGGGCCCCATCACCCTCCCAGCCAGGAATTCCTTCCCAATCTCCCATCCATCCCTGCCCTCTGGCAGTGGAAGCCATTCCCTGTGTCCTGTCCCTCCAGCCCTTGTCCCCAGTCCCTCTCCAGCTCTCCTGGAGCCCCTTCAGGCACTAGAAAAGTCTCCTGGAGCCTTCCCTTCTCCATGTGAGCATCCCCAGCTCTCCCAGTCTGGCTCCAGAGGGGCTCCAGCCTTAGAGCAGCTCCATCATCTCCTCTGGATTTGCTTCAGCAGCTCCACACCCTCCCCAGGCCTGGACAGGATACTCAATTATAATTTGGATTACTCTTTATCATTTTTCTCCCCCTTGAGCTCTTTGTCACCACCACTGAAATGTTCAGCTGGGATCTGTGACCAGATTTCAGTAAGACACAGAATCAACTGATAAAAAACTCAGCTTAATTTCTCATGATTGTTTTTCTGATGCTGCTCCTGTAGTGATGTATCTCCCTGACTTGGATTTATTAAAAAAAAGATAATATATTATATTAATTGTATTTATTATATTATGCATGCAATATAATAAATCCAATCAAATAGCATAGGATATCAAAGGCGTTTTAACAAAGGTTAATTGTGGTGTTAACTGTTCTCCCTGTACAGACTTTTAATGTGAGAAATGTTTCACACATTTAAAGCTCCCTTTAATCACCAGACCTCAAGGCCACGCTTCTCATTCCCAGCCGAGCAGCTTCCACTAGAAAAAAGCACAGACTTTTCCCCGAGAAAAACTCAGAGTCTTTATATGAACAATGAAATATTATTCATTGAAGAGACACCATACCCGAGAATAAAAAACTTTAATTCCTGTGAGGTTCTATAATACCTTTAAGAGTTGGAATCATCCACCAAAAATTTTCAAGGGAAGCCTTCAGGTTCTTGCTCATGCTAAAAAATGGAGAGGAAGGAAAATTCTCTGGACTCCCAAAATAACCCTCCCTCTCTCTTCTGCTGCCTCTGATTTTGAGGGAGAAAGCAAATTGCTCTGCAATAGATTTGCATGAATCACAGCGCCAAAAGCACACGGGGAGCTGTGATTAGAGGTGATTTCCTGCAGGAGGGCATAGAGAAATTTCAGAAATCCAGGGGGAAAAACAAGGAGGTGCTTCCCTGAGCCCTGCTCTCTGTGCCAGAAGCAAGCACAGGCCAGGGACTGCAGAAAAGTTAACAATTAACCGAAATGATTCTCAATATTTCACGTGATTTCGGATTCACGGCATCTTCCTCAGCCTTCTTTTGGATTTTGATGCTCTTGAGTAGGATGGGAAAATTTCTCTTGAAAGTGGGATGAAAATATCCAGGAGAAGGGTTTGTTCAACAAGAGCCCGAAGCAGGGAACAGTTCATTCCCAGCCTGTTTCTCAAGACAGCAAACACACAGAATCATTACTGATCCCCCTCCTTTTTTGTTATCTTTTTGAGAACTCTTGCACAATCTGCTGTTCCCCAGCATTTCAGCAAGAATCCACCACTCTCAAGCTTTATTTTTTTATACACCTCAAAAGCTGCGAGTTTCCCTTCAAACCCTGCACGTCATCCTCATCAAACCCTACACAGAAATGGGCATTGAGTGCTTTGTTTACTCATAACTCGGCAGAGCCACCACAAAGAACAGAATGTAAAGAATGAGCTCCCTTTGCAAAAGTCATTCAGAGCCAAACAAAACCCTTTACCTTCCCCAAAACACATTTTTCCAAGTGGGCCTCCTTCTCTTTCCCAGCATTACAGGGAGCTCTCAGATAACTCAGAAACGTTTAAGAGCCAAGCTAAGAACAGAAGGAATGAGAAAGTCCTCCTGCATCTGATTGATTTTTTTTTTTTTTTCATTAAAAAGGCATTAAGAAAATACAGGCTTTGCAGCACCGCTGCACTGTGAACAAGCAGCCGCTTTTCCACATGACGTGCAGGGACCTGCTGGATCCAGGCTCCTTCCAGCTTCCCCTGGGCTGTAGCAGCTGGATGGATTTGTTTCCACCTGCTCTCCCCGTTTGTCATTCCTCAGGTATGCTGGAGAAAGCCAGGTTAGCTCCGAAGCGTCAGCCCCAGCTGCAGCCAAAAACTCTTCATTTTTATCATCCGATCGCATCCCTCCGAGCGTTCCTTTCATCCCCAGCTCCCCACACCTCTGCACCCACGGGTTTGGGGGTTTTTTTGGTTGTTTTTTTCAGATGAAAAAGCCCATTTTTAAAGCCCTCAAAGGAAAACCCGCGTGTGGCCAATCCTATGGACCTGCTACTTCCCCACTCTGCTCCAGCTGCCGCGGCCGCTGGAGCAGGGATTGTCCAAAAGTGGCCGCAGAGATCAAAATGCTTCTGAAAGAGATTAAAATCTCATCAAAAATGTCAAAAATCTCTCCCCCCAAACCCTTTGGAGGACTGGCTGCCTCCATCTCCCGTGCTGGTGTTGGAAATAAAGCTGCCAGAGAGATCTTCTCCCATTCCTCCCCAATTTCAGGGGGATAGGAGAGAGTGGGTGTGGGGAGGGAAGGTATCTGGAGTACAAGAAAGGATGATTATCAAGTCTAAAGAGAGCACGTCACAAAATGAAGAAATATGAGGCTATTTTTAAAGCAATTATTTTGTTTTCAAGCTGAAAACGTGCTGCAGTATTCCCCCTCTGCTTGGCATTCCAGAGGAGGTGTTGCATTTAGCTACAGCAAAATTAATTCCCTGGAACAGAAGAAAACTGCAACACTGGCAGCAAAACAGAAGAGCAGAAGAGGAGAGTTTTGTTTCCTCTGTTTGGAAAGGGAATTCTGTTTTCCAAACTCCATCAACTCCCAGGCCCAGCTCTGCAGTGCCAACCACAGCAATTCCTTGAGAGGTTTTGTGCAGAAAGTCCTCCTGGTCCCACAGCAATGTGTGAGCTCACAGCAATCTCCTCACCCTTCCATCTACATCATTTATCCAGAGAGATTCTGGAAGTTCACAAAAACCTCTCCAATAAGTTAGAAAGATTTAGAAACTTTTGGGGGAGAAAGGAAAAAGAAAAAAAAAATTTAAAAATGTGACCTGTTACGTAAACCTGTATTTTAAGAAGTGAACTAGAGACAGGAGGAAGGATCACAGGGGTTGGACACATACCCAGCTGTCCCAATTTGGCGGAGCTGTTTTAGCTGTCAGCGTGTGAATTCTTAATGTGTGATGATTACAAAGTATGGAGAGGGAGCTCTGCTGCCTCATTGGAATTATTTTGCCTTTTTCTCCGAGGAACAGACCCGGAATTGCTGCCCCAGCTCAGACCCACACCTCGAAGCCCCTTCCAAACATTCAACCTCGGAATATTGATTTATTAAGATCTAAAGTGATAAAATCCTGCTTATCCCAGGCTCCAATTTTCCTGACACCTCCACTAATTACACACCATAATGAAATCCCAGAAGCGCTGAAATAATTGTTCCAGCAGGAACCCAGCCAGCAGAACACCTATGGAAGCTTCTTTCCCTTCACTCATCACTGTGGGAAGCAATCTCAGAGTCCTCTCCAAAAACCCCCTCAAACAGATGTCTTGCAGCACAGCAAGACATTATCAAATTCAGACTTGGAGAGAGCATGTTCCAAAATCCCTCAGAGGGAGAGTTTTGCCAGGAACACCTTATCATCCACAGCAAAGGGAGTGGGGTCCAGGGAGGGCACCTTCAGTGGCACAGGAAAAGGGAAAAGCAGCTCTGTGACCTGTCCAGATCCAAATAACTCCTTAACCCTGAGCAATGCCCTCATCTCTGCCTGGAGATGGAATCACAGAGTCAGTGAATTGTTAAGATTGGAAAAGACCTCCAAGATCATCCAGTCCAACCATTCCCAGCACTGCCAAGGCCACCCTGACCCATGTCCCCAAGTGCCACATCCACGTGGATTTGAAATCCCTCCAGGGATGAGGATTCCACCTCTGCCCTGGGCTGGACAGCCCTTTCCAGGAGGAAATTTTCCTCATATGCAGCCTGAGCCTCCCCTGGCCCAGCCTGAGGCTGTTCCCTCTCCTCCTGTCCCTGTTCCCTGCCAGCAGATCCCAAATCCCCCCCGGCTGGCCCCTCCTGGCAGGGAATTGCAGAGAGGGAAAAGATCCCTCTGGATCCTCCTTTTCTCCAGGCTGAGCCCCTTCCCAGCTCCCTCAGGAATTCTCCAGCCCCTTCCCAGCTCCCTCAGGAATTCTCCAGCCCCTTCCCAGCTCTCTCAGGAATTCTCCAGCCCTTTCCCAGCTCCCTCAGGAATTCTCCAGCCCTTTCGCAGTTCCTTCATCCCCACCTGGTTCTCCATTCCCTTCCCCAGCTGTGTTCCCTTCCCCGCACAGGCTCAGCAGGAGCTGCAGGGTGATTTCTGCCTGATCTCCAACCAAGGTCATGGATGCTCCATGTCCCCACTCTCCCTTGGAAGCCTGGCAGGAGTTTCCATGCTGGGAGATCCAGGACAGCTGACCCAGAGCTGGAGCAGCATCAGGAATTGTCCCCAGTGGATGGCCCAGGTGGCCACCAGCACCAGCTCCTGCACGCCCAGATCCATCACCAGGCAATCCTGAGACACATTCACAGCTTTCCCAGGAAAACATTTCCAAGTGGGATCGATTTTTTTTTTTCTGTTTTAAGACCAACATTAGCAAACGCACGGTGCACAGATCTGTCAGATTTGTTCTCAGCTGCAATCCTGAAACGTGTCATTATCGTGTGCTGTGTGAGCAAAGCTGGGCCTGGCTGCCGTGTGACTGAGCTCTAAATCACTTTATGGAGAAAGTTCCTTCCCAGCCTGCTCCATCTTTCACTCCATCTTATCCTAATGAGCTCTTAACCTCTAAAAAAAAAAAAAAAATTACTGCCATAGAGACTAAATACAGGGTATTAAAGTCTGCAAGAAAACCCCAGGGATGGATGGCCCTGCTCAGGTGGCTCTGCTCCCCTTGAGCACAACTCCTGCAGCTTCCAAGTGCACTGGAGAAAAAAAATAATTGCCACTGCATTCATTGTGAAACTCATTTGTGATTACGAGGTCGTGCTGGTTTTCAAAAAGTAAGTGTGGGAAATGATCATCTGAGAAATGTGCATTTCTCCTGGAAAAACTCCAGGGTTCCTGCACTTGCAGCCTCAGCGTTTTGGTTCTGGATAACTTCTTTAAAATGAAAATATTGCTCCATAGAAATATTGCAAAGTGTCATAGAATATCCTGAGCTGGAAGGGACCCACAAGGATCACCAGAGTCTGTCTTTGGCACAGAATAATTGACTTAATCCCAGAACATCCCCTTTCACCAGGAACTTCTGCAGGAAGGACAGAAACCTCCTGGAACATCATCCTGTTTGGGCTGAAAGTGTTCCAGGTCTCTCCAGAACGCACCTGAGCACATCCAGAGGATGCCACAGGCGTTGGGATCTGATCCCTGCTGGGATCCATGAACACATTCCTCTGGAAGTGGAGCTGTCTCCACTCACACATCCAGCCAGAGTGGCTGCACTGGCTGGGCTGGAATTCCCAGAGAAGTTGTGGCTGCCCCTGGATCCCTGGCAGTGTCCAAGGCCAGGTTGGACAGGGCTTGGAGCAATCTGGGACAGTGGAAGGTGTCCCTGCCCATCCAGGGGGTGGCACTTGGATGATCCTTCAGGTCCCTTCCAACCCAAACCATTCCATGATTACCCAACACCAAAACAGGAGCTACTCTCAGCTTGTGCGCATTTAATGAGATTGTGTCACTGGATTATTTTAAAAAAAGATAAGAAGACATCAGAATTTCCTTTTAAAATCCCCACTTTCTTGTGCTTCACAGCTGGCCCATAATTCAAGTTGGGAATTGCAAGAAGTCGGGGATGTACAAACTGTCTCCCACACCCTGTCTGCTCAGGAAAGTCACTGTCATGTGGAATTAATTACATTTTTTTCTTTAAATACATACAACTTCAAGCTCATGGTCCAGCATCTCTGATTCATGGTAATAAAGGTTGCACAAGAAGAGAACTGTGTAGAACAAAGGTTAATTGGAGAGTGAAATCCCCTTCCTAACCAAACCCAACTGGAAAGCTGCTGGTTCCAGAGACAGATCCCTGCAGTACTCACTATTGATCTTTAATTCCTGATTGCCAGGTTTAGGAATTCTGTGCCAGAGCAGGAGGAGGCAGAGAGGGGAAGCAAAGAGCTCTTCCAACCCTGCAGCTCATGGCCTGGGATTCTCCTGGGATGTTCCAGGCTAATTCCTCAATGTCACACAACAGGTTTGTGACATCTCCACCTTCTCCCTTCAGCCCTGGAGTTTTCAGGCAATACCAAAAATCCCAAGATCAGAACTCAAGTCTTTTTGCCAGCCTCAGGAATTTAGAGACCAGAGCCAGCTCTTGAACTCCCAAAGTAGCAGACAGTTTTAAAAGAACACTTTTTAACTGCTGGGTTTTATATTTTCAGATTCTCTTTCATACCAGAGAGGGCTGGAGGTGTTCTTTTGTGCCACAGGTCTGACCACTGAGGATTTGGGAAGGATCCCATTCTGACAGGACTCCCAACAGCATCAGGAGGTCTGGCAGCCTGTGCTAAAAAAAAAAAAAAAAAAAAGAAATGAGAAAAAGAGCAGCAGAGGAGGAGAGGAAAGGATGGAAAAGAGACGGAAGGGTAACGAAATGGCATTTTCTAAGCATGAAGAATGATTCCAGAGGTCAAAACTGAAGCTGCTGCAGGAGTTTCTGATTAAATCCTGCTTTGTTCCAAACTGCTGACGTGCAGAACTCCAAATGGTTTGGGGAAGGGATCAATCTGATAGGAGCTGCTCCTGCAGGGTCATTTGCCTACTTGCTGTACTCGAAACCTTGGCTCCTCGACAGCTGCTCCGATGGGCTATTGGGAAAGCCACATTCCCAGGCTCCCCAGAAACTGGGGATTAAAGGAAATTAATTATTGATACGAGTCTGTGCTCTGCATGTTTGCATTATCAAATGATCTGTAGCTGTGCCTGTGGCACGGGAGGAGCACATCTGAGAGCTTTTAATGATGCAAAAAGCTCCTTCAAGGGGCGGCCAAGGCGAGCAACGCTCCCGCTCTGGGCTCCCTTCCCGAAAAATGAGGGGAGAAAGGAGAAGTGCAAACGTTTTAAAAGTGAAAAAAAACATTTGCAAATTGCATGTTTAAAAGATTTTAAACATTTAAAAGTGCAAAAATTTTAAAGAGTTAAAATTCCCCTGTTTCCATCAGCAAATCATTGGAGTGGCGCTGCCTGCTCTGATGAGCTCTGGCTTTGTGGGATGATGCATTCCCATGGTGAAATCCAAATATCCCGGGCATTTGGGGCTGGGATGGGCTGTGAAAACCAACTCCAGCTCCCTCCAGATATTCCACTTTCAGCCTGGGATTTGGGGTCTGAAGTCGTGCTGCTTTCTCCTGCTCAGAGCATGAAGCAGAAGGATGTGGGATCCAGGGATGTAGGATCCAGAGATGTGAGATCAGGATCCAGGGATGTAGGATGCAGGGATGTGGGATCAGGATCTAGGGATGTAGGATGCAGGGATGTGGGATGCAAGGATGTTCTGCACTGTGCACCGATGCCATTAGGTGGTGCTTGAAACAGAAGATTGCAAGGGAGAGAAGCAAGAGCTTGTGAGCTGCCCAGGCAGCCTGCTCGAGAAATATTTTATTCCAGCAATTAAAAGATGAAAAATAAAAACACAAAAAAAAAAAAAAAAAAAAAAAAAAGAGAGAGCGAGATGGTGGAAGTTTTTGTTTGGTTTTTTTTTTTAATAAAAGCTCATTCTAGGATTCAGTTTCCCATTTAAAAATCTGATTTCTAGGCCGTGGCAGAGCTGAGTAATTAAATAAATAAATAGTCAACCCTTCCTCCTGCCTGGAGCTCTGCTCTCACTCACACAAACACTCCCTTAAATCAGCCTCTGATATTTCTGTGTTCAGCCAAACCTGCTCATTGTGCCTTAGATTTCTCTCTCTCTCCCAAGGTTGATAACTGGATTTCCAGTAAGTTTTGAGTCAGAGACTGAAATGCTGTTTAATGCACCAGCTTGGAAATGGGTTTCCAGGAAAAACTGTCCAAGGAAAAGCTCACCAGGAGCTGGGAACAAGTCTTGATCCAGCTTGGAAAAGCAGAGCTCCTTCCCTTTCCCTTCTCTGGCAAACACCTCCAGGCAGCAGGCAGATATTTATACATTTACACTTTTTCACAGCTTTCTTTCAGGATTAAATTCATGGCAAATGGCCTGTGCTAAGCACTGACAAGGGTTCATCAATTAAATAATTGCATCCCATTAGATTTAGCAGCCACAAATAAATTTGTGCCTTCAATTCTGTGTAATCCTTTAGAGAACTCTTGATTTTCTACACTCTGCTCAGATCCAGGAGCTGGATCCTTGTGGGCCCCTTCCAACTCAGGATATTCCAGGATTCTATGAATAAGAACTTCTTTTAGTTCTTTTTCTCCAGCTCCTTTGTAATTTCAATTCTTCCATTACTGAATTATCATGAGATAGTGAATAATAATGATTCATTATTCACTGTGCCACTCTCGGTTTTATAGCAACTATATTTTAACAACTCTCACAGCAAAGGGCAGAATGGCTGCAGATTAAAAAGAAATACAGAATTATAGGTCATGGAATCATTAAGGTTGGAAAAGCCCTTAAGATCATCAAGTCCAACTGTTCCCCAGCACTGCCCCATGTCCCCAAGTGCCACATACACATATTTTTAAAATATTTTTCAGGGATGGGGACTCCACCACTGCCCTGGGCAGCTGTGCCAGGGTTGGACATCCTTTTCCATTGATAAATTTTCCCTAATATCCAATCTAAACTTCCTCTGGCCCAACTCAAAGCCATTTCCTCTTCTCCTGTCACAGATTTGCTCCAGGAATTGTTTATGAAGACACTTATAAACCTAAAATTTGCTTATGTATGGCACGGAATAATTAAAACAGAAATACTCTGAGAAATTTGGGGCTTAGCAAAGGCAGAACTGCTTGTCACATTTGTATGAGGACTCAGGGATCATAAATCCCTGGAAGAGAACAAAGCAGCATTCCCTTTTCTTCATGAGTTACCTGAGACACCGAGAGGTGGGAGGGAGTGGACAAAATATATAAAGGGAGGCAGCTGATCCATTTTCAAACCTCTCTCCTTCCTTTTAGGCTTTAGATTTCACATAAATATTTCTTTAAATGCACACATCTCTGTACCAAAACTACCATTTGAGAAGCTTCCAAAACTTGGCTTTTAATTAAAACCATGAAAGTATAATCCTCACACTGAATAAGTATCAAAAATAGAGACAAAACTGAGAAAATATGCAGGCATTTTTTCTTGGGGTTTGTCAGGCACTGCAAAGACAATTAAGTTTCTTTTCTTCACTGTACATATAATACTCAGAAGTGAAAGCTTAATTAACTTGTCAGAAACTCTGGCATCTCTTTTCTTGAGCTGCTGAACCCACCTTCCCCAAAGACTTGAAGGGAAAATAAAAAAAAAAAAATTTAAAAAAACCCCTGAATGCTCATGCTGAAATAGCTGATCATGCATGACATTCCTGTCCTGTTGCACAGTTTGTCTGTCATTACCAGAGGGGTTTTTTATCCATCTGGGTGAGCACACTCTGTTTCCATTTGTCTGGGAATGTCTCAGAGTTGTAACTGCTCCGACACGATGGCCCCGGTGCCGGAGCAGTGGGATGCGCTGGCACTAATTACAGGGTACACACATTCCTCAGGAAAATCCTGCAATCTGCACCAAAATGTCCTCAACCACCTGGATCTTCCTGCCAGTTCAAGGCCCTGGGCTCTGCTGTGAGCAGCAGATAAAGCAGTTGGGAAAGGAAAACTTTTGTTACCCCCCGACGACAATTCCCCATCCCTGGGCGGGTTTGAAGCCGGGGGGATGTGGCACTTGGGGACAGGGGTTAGAGATGGCCTTGGCAGTGCTGGGGAACACTGGACTCCATCTCAGAGGACTTCTTTTAGTGATCCTGGGATTCTACATCCTCACTTTTCTGGGGAGACTGAGTGGGAAGAAGCAGAACCCCAAAAGGGAAGCATGTTCCTGCTGCAGCAGCCCCGGCACTGCTCCTTTTCCCGCTGGCTTTTTGTGGATATTTCACATTTCTCCTCGCTGAGTCCAGGGCCAGCTGTGGCCAGTAAGTCCCTGTCAGCAAGCACTGCCTGGAATTGTGCTGGGAGCAGCTGGAGGAACAACTCCTGACCCGGCTTCCAAGAACCAAGAGAGTTTTAGGGAAAAGCATCTCCCTCCTTCCTCTGCCCCACACATTCCTCCAAAGCACCTTCCTTTAACCAAGGTTAACCTAACAAACCTAATGCTACCACTTAAACTTGGCAAGTGCAAAGAAGTGGCTTTCACACTTTTAGGGGATTTTTTAATGCAGTTTTTCAGGGTGAGCTGACTTAAGTCTGAAAAATATTGTACTTTATCCTGCTGTAATCTCCTCTCCTGGATCTGCACGTTTAACCAAAGAGCAAAGGTGCAGGTGCTGCTGTGCATTGGTAATGACCCAACATCTCCTCTTCAGTAATGCACCACGGGCAGCCTTCAGCCCCCTCATTTTAAAAATGGATTAAAACTTCCAGACAGCACAAGGGAACAGAAATTGGTGAGGTTTTTCCATTCAAGGGGTGATTTTTCGCCTCCCATATAAATCAGCATCTTTCATTCTTGGCTAGCTTTGCTCCTCTGTTTCCAGCACTGTCCCAGGTTTTAGTGAGCTCTGGGATTGAGTGCATGGATCTGGCTGATCAACAAGAATTCCAAGCCCAAACAATCCTACATGAAACATCCTCTTGCAAAACCCTTGTCTCTTCTGATAGCTATTAAAACCAAACACACACAGTTCTTAACCACTCCACACAAATTCATTCTTCAGGTCTTTTTTTTTTTTTCCTTAAAAATAAAAAAATACATTTCGATTCCACATTCTCCACAGACTCACAGAGACCCAAAGTGGACACAAAATGGTCACAAAATGGTCACAAAATAGCTAAATGGTCACAAGATCTTACATTTTAAAAAGTTTTGGTCCATTTGCATATTGGGGTTGAATTGTCCAATTACAGCTCCAGGTTGTGCAGTCCCATCCTTCTTGTTCCTCCCTTCAGCCACCCTTGGTTGTGCTTTTGGGCTGAAAGTTGGTCTTCAGCAGGAAAAGGATTTGTTTTGTGTCCCTACTCTGTGAAGAGTTGAGTGACACTGAATGTGAGCTCAGAACTGCACCCCTGGGCAGCACAAAAACTAAAAATCATAAAAGCTCAAACTCAAGGCATCAAAAGGCAGCTCCTTCAATTCCCATGCATGAACTCCTGGGGTAAAATCTGCACCTCTACCCTGTTCCCAGGAGGCCCCACCTTCCTAAACCCTCATTTTATCTGCTCTCTGCAAAACCTAACCACACAAACGAGCTGCTTTCCCAGACGAACACAAACACTGAACCCCGGATGCTCATTGGGAATTGTCCCCCCACTCCCCCCAGCACAGGGCAAGAATCCTTCCCCCCATAACAGATTTAGCTCAGCAATGGCAGCAGCACCAGGAGCAGCCTCTGGAGCAGGGAAACGCGTGCTGGGAGTCTGGGCAGGGTGTTTCCAACATCTGTTTTGCAGGTATGAATGCTCACTGTGGTTTGTGAGGGATAATAGGTCCTGCCATTTCCCCGGGGCCACCTCTCCCCTCCTTGTCCCTCCCCTCTCCCTCCAGAGCCACAGAATCTTTAATTGTTTTGCTACAGGTATGGCCCAGCCATAAAATCCCCCAGCTGGGACACAATTAGAGCTCTGAAACACAGGAAAACCACATCTGGCAAACAAGCCAGGGAGCCCAGGGAGCGCTTTATTCCAAACTCAGTCTCCAAGGGGGAGCAAATCTGTTCCTGAGCCTGGCTGAGCTTTGCAGTTGTGCTTTGGGCTCTCGTTTTTTGGGTAAAATAACCCCAAATCTCTCCCTTCCAAGCTGTTGCATAAATCCTGCTCCCATCAAGGCTGGCTGTGGTCCCAGGCAGGCCAATGCCAGCACCGGGGAGGTGTCTGTGGTCAGCACTGAGGCTTTTCCAAACAAGCCTGGAGGTGTTTGTTCATCGAAGCCCAAAGCTCCAGCCAGGATCACTGCAAACACAGCTTTCCTAACATGCAGCATGCCCAAAACATTCAAAATCCACCAGAGTAAACTTGGGAATGGGAAGGGAAAACGTCCATGATTTGATACAGAAATGAACTGTCCTGGAGTTGCTGCTTCATATTTTATGAAGATGGGGATTATTCTGCTTGCTACACCACTGGTAGCTTTATATATATATTTTTATTAAAATATATATATTTTTTATATGATTTTATATATATACACACATACACATTATATTTTTATATATTTTTATATCTTATATATTTTATATATAAAATATGTAATATATGATATATGATATATGATATATGATATATGATATATGATATATTATATATTATATATTATATATATTATAATACATAAAATATAAATTTGTATAATTTATTTATGTACATTGTATTATATATATTATATTATATTATATTATATTATATTATATTATATTATATTATATATACACAATATATACAATATAATGTGTATGTTTTTATATATATATATAGTAAAACTTTCCAGTGCCTATCAGACCCTCCAGCACTTGCTCCAACCTCAAAGGATATATTTGGATAAAGGATACATTTGGCCTAGAAAAACCTGTACTTTGGGGGAAAAAAAGGTAGAACCCAATGGCTGAATATGGAAATGGACAGACCTGTGTGACAAGGAGATAATTTTCTCCTCACTCTCAGAAATTCAGCCCCCAAAACTTATCAATTTGGGTTCTGCACTTGGGATCTGCCATCCCACTAACAGTGAAGGTACACACACCCCTAAACATGGCTTATTTGGGGTTAGAAAGTGCAGAAAAAGATCTGTCTGTGGAAATAATTGATCCCTGGGTGCCCAGAGAATGGATTTTTGTTGATATTCATGGTTCGGGGAAGGAACAGGAAGGTTTTTGTTAGAATGATGGAAACAAACAGCGCAAACAATTCCACCAGTTCAACTTCCAGGTTTGCGTGCTGGTAATTTTTAATCTGCATTTGATGATGTGTGCGCAACACCTGCGAGCAGAACCACAGAATCACAGGATCATTTAATTGGGAAAAGCCTCTAAGTGCCTCTCCCAGGGCTGTGCAAAACCTGAAATCTCCTCTCATCTCCCTGGGGAAACACCACATTTTACGTTCCATTCCCACATGAAACTTCCTATCAGAGCATTAAAACCATGCACCCCGTAGGACCCACACCAGGCTGGGGGCAAAAAAAACCCAACAACAAACCTTCAAACCTCAGGATTATTGTAAAGAACATGTTTCCATACACAAATAAATCATCGTTTCAAATGCAATTAGCCGTTTTAATTAATCTGAGCTATTATTTGTTGACGTGAGCAGCACGCTGGTGGCAGGAATGTGGTTAAGGAGCACAAAAAAAAAAAAAATTTAACAAGCTGGGATGTGATTTACAGCTTTCCCTGCTGGTATTGACACCGACAGGAAAGCCCAAGGAGAGCCAAAAGTCCAGAAATGCCTTTTGTCTTTTTTTTTTTCTACCATTCTTTAACAGACATGTCACTGAAATTCACCCCCATGGCTCAAGCAGTTGCACTTTGCCTTTCTGTGGTTAATTAAGAGCAGCAGAAATCTTGCAAAATACGCCAGGAAACATCTAAAAATCTCGGTGACTCATAAGGTTTGACCAGTTCCTTTCATTTACAGATTCACTGCAAATAACAGGGGGGAAAAAAGTGGACTGTGATGGTTTTGGGCAGCAAAAAAATTGTTTCAAGGTGAGTTTAATGGAACTGTTTGAAGTGGTGAGTGCACCTAAGTACTGTGAAATGCTGGTGAGAAGAGGTTTGACTTTGTCTCCCAGAGAATTTGGTACAAAGCATGTATATAAAATAAATATAAATATAAATATATGGTTTGTCTCTTAAAATTAGTCCTGTACAACGTTAGTAACAGCGCCAAGGTCCATCAGCCACAATATTTACATCCAACTTCTCTTCGTTTTTTTCTCTCTTATAAATAAATATATTGAATGGAAAGGTGCAAGAGAATAAACATATTTTGTAAAAAAAAATACCTATTTTGCTTAATTTAAGCACTTTTTTTGTTAAAATGCTCTGATTTTTCAGGAGTTTTTTTTTTTTTTTCCTGAGGCAAGGTTGAAAACCTTTTGGTCAAAGATCTCAGAGGTCTTTTCCAACTTAATGATTTCAAGGTTTGATTCCATTTGTGCTGCGCAGGAGGGAAGGGAGATAAACTTGCAGAGATCTAGTAAAGAAATACCTGTGCAAGCTGTGTCTTTTCTCCAAAATAAACCCCTTTTGACCGATTTGGGAGAAATAAAGATTCCAAGCAGCACGAGCTGCACAGATAAATAAAGATATTGCTCACATTTGTCTACAAAACACGCCGCAAAAGGCATTTCAGATGCAATCCGAGCGCTGAAGGAACACCAGCAGTTTATGTTTGTTATTTCAGAAAATTCTCAATGAAAGTGTCAGTTCCAAGAGGAGGCTGAAGAAATCTGCTCCAGCCTCCCCGGAATGACTGAACCGAGAGTTTTTAATTGAACCTCGAGCGGCTGCGGGCGCGTTTCGCTCGGCGCCCCGTTCCACGGAGATCCAGTTGGATACAGGGAATAAGATTCCTCCTGGGTTACTGCCTGGAGCCTGGAGAACACTGCCAAGAGGGAATATGCAACATGTTGTGGGGTTAAGGAAGCCTAACACGGTGCCAACATCACACTGTGACATCGCCTGCGGAGTGTGAAAGGATTATATCCTGTCTTAACATACCATTTCCCCCCTGCCAGAGAATGGGAAAGGCTCTAATCACCCAGCAAGTATGTGAGACACTAAATATAAACCCCAGCCCCTCTCTGCTGCTGGAGGATCAAGTTTCCCTTCAGAGCAGCCCTGCTCCCAGCAGCGCCTCTGAAATTTGGGGCTGGAGGTTCTCATATTTATGGCATCTCGGTAATTTCCAGATGAAATCAGGCTAGAAGGAAAGAAGCAGAGGGTTGGTGTTGGGTTTTTTTTTTCTTTTTTAATACGAGCCGTGCAAACTTACTCCAGGTCTGGATTCTCTCCAAGTCACGCATTACTAAACAACAAAGATTTGGCAGCCAAAATTTTTACAGCTAATTTTTTTTTTTTTTCTTCGTTCTGGCTGCTTGAGTCAGAACTGAATCCTAACTCTGCTCGCCTTCGTATGTACTGGGTCTGCAGCAGGAAAAGTAGGTCAGGAAAGATAAAAAACAAGAGAAACCAGGACAAAACTCTGGCATTACCAAAGTAAAGGGCAAAGCAGGAATTTTACCAGGGCAAGAAACTCTGGTGATGCACAAGGAGTTGCAACTTGAGTGAGTTACAGCAAGGCCACTTTGATGCATTCCAGCGTGGAATCCTGGAGGCATTTAGGTCAGGAAACACCAGGAAAGATCATCAAATCCAACCAAAAAACCAGCACTGTCAAGGCTGGCACTAATCATGTCCCCAAGTGCCACATCCACACGGCTTTGAAACCCCTCCAGGGATGGGGACTCCACCTCTGCCCTGGGCAGCTGTGCCAGGGCTGGACAACCCTTTCCATGAAGAAATTTTCCTGAATATCCAACCCAAACCCTCTCTGGAGTAACCTGAGGCCATTTCCTCTTCCTTCTCCTGTTGCTCGTTCCTGGAGCAGAGCCTGACCCCCACCTGGACACAGCTTCCCTCCAGGGAGTTGAATGGTTAATTTTTTGGTTGTATGGTTAAGTTGTTTGGTTAATTTTTTGGTTTAGGGCACCTTCTTTTTCACTCTTCATTTCCAAGCAAATCTTTTAGCACAATCCTCTTTTGGTTTTTTCCTAAATTTGTCCGGGAACCAACCAAATATAAGGCACCAAATTGTTTTGTTTGCATTCAACTCTGCAAATTTGAATCTCTTTTGATTCTCTCAGAAAATCTCTTCTACATTCCTCCCAAAGAGTAGACAGGGGCTGTTTTCTTCTTTGTGACCAACTGCAACTAAAAATTCAATGGTTTTGTGCTTTGTTTGGGATTGTAAATCGTAACATGAAGCACACCACGCTTGTTGCCTTAGAGCTCTGTGACACCAACGATCCCCACGCTTTTTATACTGACACAAAAACCTCCCTTCAGGGAGTTGTGGAGAGTGAGAAGGTCGCCACTGAGCCTCTTTAGTGGTGTCCACACTCTTAAAAACTCTGAATTTGACATCTGTGGTCATTCAGAGCTGCTTTTCCCACCCCTCCAAGGGCTGATTTGCCGCTCCAGAGGGGCTCATGACCATCCATGGCTGATGTGCCAGGGTGGCTCCAGCAGGTCCTGGAAGCTTTGCTGAGGAGCTGGGTGGCTCCTTAGAGGAGAGGAGATAAGGCAGGAGCATGGCAGATATCCCCATGGAAGTGTAGGATGAGTGGGGCCAGGGGCTCACCACACCAAGGCACGGAGAAACGGGAGCATCACATGGGAAAACCGTAACGGAGCTGAAGGAAACGACAAGATCTTTGAGGCTTTCCAACCTTGCATCATTTAAAACAAAACAAAAAAAAAAAATCATTATTAAAATGAGAGACTAAAAAAAGGAGGGGTTTTTTAATGTCTTTTTATGCTGGTGAAAATATTTGGCCAGGGTACGTCATTCTCTGCATCTTGATTTACTTAAAGTGTAAATGTGGTGACCTTTAAAAACTGGAACAAAATGTGCCAGAGAGGTTTTATTGTTTTATTATAAAAGGATCAAAAAATACAATTGGGAAGAAGAAAGGAGGCACCTTTTCCCTAAGTAACCATTAATGCTCATGCCCTTTAATTCTAGCCATAATTTAAATCTAGTTATAATTAAAGTCTTCAATTTTCTCCTTAAACCCATCTAATCAATGTTACACTTTCTCTTCTACTTTTTGTTTTCAAGAATTAATCAAATTAATGTTCCTCTTAAACCTGCACGTTTGTACTCAGTTATGCTGTAGCTGCTTCTGATAACATCAATTCATTTCCATCTGACCTCTGATCAGGAAAACAATTTTAAATAATGCCAAGGAATATATATTATAGCCAAAAAAAAAAAAAAAATTACAAACGAAAGATTTAAGACCTCCAGAATTGCATCAGTCATTTTCCCATTTGTCAGTAAATCAAAATAGTGTTTCCAAATCAGATTTTAAAGGCAAGTTGAAATATCTTCAATAATTTGCACTTCTTCCCAGAAAGACTTAAGTCACCCACAAGAGAAAATAAAAAAGAAAAAAAAAAACAAAAAAATCAAAAAAGGCTGCAGCAGAACTTGGTGCCTGAAAAAGGAACCAAAAGGTCCTGTCTGGATGGAAGTGGAAAAGGCCAATTAATGAAGAGACAGAACAAACAAAATAAATATTCGTAATCTGAAAAGCCAAATATAGAAGAGGAGTTCTTTAGTACCTTTGATACTCTGCTAGTGAATAAAGATGGCTACTTAAATAAATAAAGACATCTCAGTAAAGATTTCTTCAATCTTTTCTTAAGGAGGCTGCAGATATTTCTTAAGTGCAACTTCCCCATTTCCCCTGCTTAAAACTTGCAACCCAACTTCTGCTCTGATAATCAGAGTGAGGGACTTGTGCCCGTGAAGAAAAATCTGCAATTGCTAAATCCAGGCTAATTAAATTAATGCAGGTGCTGTTCTATGGACTAGATCCAGATGAGATTTGTGGGGACTGATCCAAAAGATCACTATTTCTTGCTCCAGAAGAGCTTTTCTGGATGTGTCAGAGGATCCATGAGCAAATCCAGCAGGAATGGACAGTCCTGCTCCCCTTCTCTCCCCACCACATCCCTGCAGCCACTCTGACCCCTCCACAAGCCACTTTACTCCACTAAATTGGTATTAACTTTACACAGCAAAAAAAAACCCCACATTTTCCACCACCTCCTGTCCTCAAGCAGTGGGGAAAAGTGAGAAAAAAGACAACTTCCAGGCCAGCTGGAAAAGAGGACATGGTAGGGATAAGTCTTTGGTGGCCCCTATGATTTACAGGTGTGTTCTCATTACATTTGCAGGGGTAGGTATTTTATCCTTGCAATGCAGCAAATCTGCTCGATATCTGGCTATTTTTGGTTTCTGCTTCAATTTTTCTCAGCCTAAAAATAGAGTTGTTGGACCAGCCCTTGCCACCCAAGTGAAACTTCCTCTCTGCAGCCACCCCTGAAACAAAGCTCTTCTCTCTTCAGAGACAGAGGCAGCTAATCTTTGATCTGAGTGAAACCAAAAACTCAGGCCCTGAAATTCAAGCCAAACACAGACAATAAAGTCAGGAGTAATTGAAATATCAATGGCAACAACAGCTACTTGTGGTAACACTTCCCATTTTCACGGTCTTTTTTACAACAAAAGTTCTACAGTTCTTTGCGGCAACTCTTGGGGACCATGAAGAACAGCCAGATCCTCGTGCAAATTTTTGGGAGCTCACAAATACACAGGATGCCACCAAATTTGAAATCTAATTTCAGATAGGAGCTGGAAGTGGCGTTGGAACGAGAAACTCAACGCTCACATAAGCCATGCCAAGAAGATCAATAAGAACCACACGTTGCTTAAGCTGTTCCCCTTTATGCCCATTATTACCACTGACAGGTAGTCCTCGGATTTTGATTTTTCTCTCTGGGTGATGGAAGGAAGAGCTCAGAAATGTGGCAGGAGTTAGGGATCCAGGAAAGAGCAGGTGTTTGATCGGGGACAGCTTTTGGGGGCTGAGGGAAAGGAGTCATTCCCATGAGCAGGTGGTCCCTGGGGCCTGTCAAGTGACTGGATGGATGTGGCCGTGATTGACAGCTTCTGTGCTGGCTGTCAGGGGGGCTTGCTTCAGCGTCAGAAAGTTGCCAGGGACATATGGCAGCAAAGGGACAGCCAAATTTTAGGAGCACGTTGACAATGTAGGCTATAAAAATACCTTCCCCGGAACTTCTGGTGCCGGGACGAGGCACAGGAGGGGAGCGGAGAGGGCAGGATCCATGAGACCACCCTGAGCCCAGAGTGGGGCTCAGGTGAGCTCCCAGCAGAGGAAACACAGGCTGGAGGTTCCCAGAGTGACTGCCCCAATCCCAGGGCAGCCACCTCCATCCCATCCCATGGGTCTGTGAGAGCCTCAAACTGTGACCCAGCCGAGATAAGCCTGGTGCTGCCAAGGAAAAGAGATATGGCAGAGCATTTCCTGCTCTTCAGGAGCCTTGGGGAACCGGCTGGAAATCTCCATCTCAAAGGGCATGGGGCTCTGGCAGGGCTGGGGAAAAGCTGGTGGGGCAGAGCACCTGTGTGGGGCACAGCCCTGTAGGACACCGTTCCTGTGTAGGGGACAGCCCTGTAGGACACCGTTCCTGTGTAGGACACAGCCCTGTAGAACACAACACCTCTGTAGGACACAACACCTCTGTAGGACACAGTTTCTTTGTAGGACACAGTTTCTCTGTAGGACACAGCCCTTTGTAGGACACAGCCCTCTGTAGGACACAGCCCTTTGTAGGACACAGCCTCAGCAGTGACCCCCAGCACCAAGCAGAAGGAGGACACAGCACCGAGCCCAGAGCCTGGAACCAGGGCAGGGAAATCAAAGCAGTCCTGACCCATGGCCAGCCCCAGAGCAAAGCATCTGCCCCACACACTGAAACTCCCAGGGAAGTGCAGCCCCACGGAGTTTCCTATTCCTTTTAATTAATAGAATTCTCCTTGGGGCCCTTTGGGAGCGTTCAGGCAGCCACGGTTGCTGTGTTCCCACACTTTCCCTTCCTGCGCTGCTTCTCTGCTGTTGCACAACTCAGAGACAATGACACAAAACAGCGTGAGGGAGTCCAAAACACTTCAGGAATGTCATCCTCTGTCCCAGGAGCTGCTGGGGCCCCTCTCAGCCTCACCCTCAAAGCCTGCAGATGCCCCCACCGAGGCCAGCACCGAGCAAGCTGCTGGCACATTCAAATGCCTCTTCTTGCAATTTATATTCTGCATAGGTTTTGAATGCTTTATCAATCTCGCAGGAGATAACATCCAAACAAACAAGGAAAGGGTTTAATGATAAACCCTATCAGAAGATATTATCTTTCAGCTGTGAAATGCCTCGGTGCTGTTTGGCCAAAGCAGATGGAGACAGACCCGGGATGTGCATTTGGAAATGAAAAGAAACACTGACAGTGGGCTGATTACAGTGATCTCAGTGGATGACTTGCATATGACTGTGACAATCGTGTGAATGCAGAGATTATCTTGCAGGGATGCATTATATATTATTACAGTCCATTAGGTCCATCTCCTAAGTCTCACCATTTTAATGGCACATTTAACATCATGCAAATATTGGGGGGAAATATCAGGCTTTCTCTCACCTTTTCCAGCATTCTTGATCCCCAGACTAAATTTATCCAAGACTGGTGTGAGAAAATGTGTATTTAAGTTAAATGAGACTCAACAATTCATTTCAGCAGTGCACAGAGAGCAGACACACCACCCTACCAATAAAACCACTTAACACAGCTCCTGGGATATCTCACCACAGAGCACGGGAGCTGATGGAGGAGCAGTGGCTCAGCCAGATCGATTTATAGCAATCCTTGAGGAGCTGAGGGGTCTTTCCACCCTTAAATATTGGTTAAAATATGAACCACGAAGAAATGGAGGGAAGAGTCCCTCCAGGGCCGAACACCACAGCAAGGAGCACCACAGACAACGGGGAGCAAACCACCAAGTTTCTCCCTACAGGGTGTTGTAAAAATATTTCCTCCAGCCCCTCTCCATGAGAAAGTCAGTGCAGTCCCCGAGCCTCTCCTGGTTTCTTGCCAAAGCCATATGAAAACACAATTGTTGCCTGATTTCAACATATAATATGACACAGGCTTGATAAATACTGGGCTCAAGTTCATAGGCTTTAGAGAGATGTTTCATTGCATGTCTAAAGGGCTTGATCCCCTTCCAGCTGAAGTCAATGGACCTTCTCTCATTTACCACAGGACGAGGCCCCAAAGCCTTGAAGGAATCCAGCCTTGCAGTTATAAAACCCAGCCTCTCGTGGCCAGAAATGTTTCAGGCTCTTGAAAAAGCGGGGTTGACAAAATGCAAATCAGTCACTCGGTGCAAACCCACGCTGCAGCCCAGCACAAACCATCTAATTCCATTTTGATCTCGTTTGCTTTTGTCTCTCTCCTTGCATTAAGCATTTTCACTGCAAGGAAAATAACATTTTTTTAATGTCCTGCAGCTGGATCTGCTGGAAAGGACTGCAGGACACAAATTTAAGGCAGCAAAAGCCACTCTGAAGACAGTCTCAGATACTGAGCACAGCAACATCTCCTCAGTGGTTTGCATTTGATTGTTGGAGGAACAGTTTTAACATTTAAAAACCAGATGCAAGCTTGAACTGAAGCTCCCTTGAGCTCATTAAAGATTTTATTCTGTAATATGAACGCATCACTTAAAAGAAATAATTTTAGGCAAATATTTGCTGTGGAATTCCTTACGGGGATTCCTCCTAATGGGATGTAAAGAGCTTTTTGTCGTGGCTGTTGAACAGACCTGAAATTAGGACCACCTTGATAATTAGAATATTGTTAAAAGTGGATCCACTGAAAATAAACATTTATGTTCCAAACTCTGACATTTTACTTCTGCCTTCTCTTGGAAATCACACCATGAAAAAGAACTTTTTTCCAGTAATCGAGACATAATCTGAACCTCAAAGAGTAAAAGTGCAGCATCCAGATGTTGAAATGTCAGCACATCACACTTGGAAGATGCAGCAATCCCAAATTCTGTTCCTTCTTTAATCAGAAGTCCAACAAACCCCCAAGTTTCTGATAACAAATTATATCCTTTGGGAGAAATCTCTTCCTCCTGCCACTGTACAATCCATAAATTTGACAGGAAATCAATCAGTACCACTGCAAGAGCATTTTAAAGAAAATCCCTATTGCATTCTCAAAGAAACTAAAGAGAATACCAAAGAATCAGAAATTCCTACCCTGCACTCCTTTGGAATGTACAACCTCCCAACAATTTCTTTCCCAAATCAGAAACATCTCTGGAAATGAATCAGATATTTCTCACACATTAGCACTGCCTTCCCCCAGTAACAATAAGGACATTTCAGCACGACAGGGATAAACTTTCCTTTTTTCCAAATCCTGCAGATTCTCAGAGATCTCAAAGCTGATGGCAAAACCACAACTTTTGGCCACAGCATTTGGGGAGGTTGCAAGAATCAACAATTTTGAATTAATAACCAGGTCGTCAGATCCTCTATTTGTGATGTAGATGTTGATCTCTTCCAAATTCCTGTCCCTCTTAGCCTTCAAAAAACCCTGAGGGAATTGGGATTGTTCATCCTGGAGAAGAGAAGGATCTGGGGTGACCTAATTATGGTCTTCCAGTACCCGAAGGGAGTTGACAAGGGGGAATAGCTTCCAACTGACAGAGAGTAGGTTTGGATGGGATATGAGGATTAAATTCTTCCCTGTGAGGGTGGGGAGGTCTTGGAAGTGTCTCAGGCCAGGTTGGACAGGGCTTGGAGCACCCTGGGATGGTGGAAGGTGTCCCTGCCCATGGCAGGGGAGTTGGAACTAAGGGATCTTTAAGGTCCCTCCCAACTCAAACCATTCCGGGATTCCATGAAAGACAAAGAGAGCTCAAAACACCCCTCACAATGGGATGCACAAACCCCTGGCCCACCAGCCTGGTGGTGGGGAGGAGTTTCTCTGCTTTTCCTTGTGCTGCCACGTGACAAAACCAGAGGAATGAAAGGAGAAAGGTTAGGAGCAAAACCAGCTCTAAAAAAAAAAAAATTGCACATTCAATAGCAATTGGATAGCAATTCAATAGCAATAGTCCTGGAGTCTGACCTTGCTGCCAAGACTTGGTGCTTTTCAGGGCAAACAGTGGCATCAAAAAGTTGTCTGAGTTTGTGGTTCAGTGTGCAGGACTCTCCAGTGGTGCCCACACATGGTACAGATCCATCTCTGGTGGAATACACCTTGGGTTAATCCCCACACAGAGGTGAAACCCCAAGGGAAGCTTTAGGGGACAAAGCCACCCCATTTATCTCCACCCCACTGCTCCAGCCACTCACCCTGAGGTGGACAACGCCAGGGTGACCTCCAGGAAGGTGCCAACAAGCTGTTCCTGACCAAACCTCCCCAAAAACTCGGCTGCAGGGTGTGGAGAAGCGGCGACCACAACCAGTTCCATCGGGAACATTTGGAAAAACAGAGTTACGGCAACCGACTCCCGCGGGGCCCGAGCCTGCCAGCGTGTGGGAGGATGAGCTCCGAGCATCCTCGAGCCGTTCCTCTCCCTTGCTGGCTTCCAGAGGGAGCCAGACATCCCTCTCCGACAGGCTGAGGCAGCTGGGCACACGGAGAAGCTGAAAACCACCGAGATTTCAGAGTGTAGGGGGACGGCCAGGACAGTTTCATTACTTCCACAGCCGAGCTGATGATATTTTGGTCGTGCAGTTTTGGATTTAGGCACTGAAGTCTGCCTCACTGCTGAATCCTTTTTTGGATTTGGCCTTAAAACCTTATGTTCAGCAGCATTTGTTTTATCTTCGAGACTTAGAGCACAAGGAGAATTTGGCTTGGCTGTTTTCTTTCTTCATTCACACGAGGAATCCTGTGAATTCACGGGGATGGAAATATGGTAATAATCCCTCCTTGAAATTCGTCCCCGTTATGGGACACTGGGGCTGCACAGCCACGCAGAGCACAAAGGAAGAGCTTCACAGTTCAGGATGTCAAATGTGCCTCCAGATTTCTTGGGTTTCACTGCAATACTGAACTAGACTTTTGGTAGCAGAATGTGAGCTCTTTTAAAAATAGTTTAGACAAGACATTTGGTAGAAAATGTTAAAGCATATTAACTAGTGAATAAAAACTAACACAGGAAAATGTACTTTCTAAGCTATGGAGCTGCTGCAGTCACGGCTGTGTGAGACCTGTAACTCTGTCTCAAAAGATTTAAGCAAATTATACATAATGGGCCAGCAAATTTTATATAATGAGGCCATTTCTGTTCTGTTTTATACTTTTCTTTTTAATTCATTGCATAAATGTAACAGAGCAGAAGTCGATGCTATATGCTTATTTTCTTTAAGTGTCTATCAAAGAATGAGAGAAATCAGACAAAAAAATGCATTTCTCAAAGCAATTTGATCATAAATATTTACTGGCAGGGCTTTATTTAGTCTGCTGAAACAACAGACATGAAATTAAGAGCACCTTGTTGATTAGAAGGCTTTTGTTCAAAGCTTTGGAGTAAAATAAGTAATTCTAAATGTGCAAGTGTTTGCATTTAGTCACTGTATATAAAAACACAGTTTTCTCCAGCAGGGAGCTGCAATCGGAGCACGCATCCAATTGTGGCTGTTACTCCACAGAAATCTTTACTTTTTTTTTTTTTTTTTTCCACAAGGACAGGCAGAATATACATTTTTAGTGAATTCAAATGATTTTGTTTTGTTTTTAGAAAAACTGACGAGAGATTTTCACCGCGGCAGAGTGGGACAAAATAGCTGCAGCACGCTCAGCACTTCCACAAAACGCCTCGATTTGGTGTCCCCAGGACGCAGAGAGAGGAAATTTGGAAAGGTGATTTGGAGATGAGTGGACAAAACCCTGCAGGAGACAGGGGAGAGCTTAAAACAAGTTTCTGAAGTGCAGTGGGAAAGTCTCTTCAGCGAAGTGATGCCGTAGAAGGAGGAGAAGCACCAGATGGCAAACTGGCAGAGTGTGCTCCTCTGCCAAAACAAGTGTGTCAGGAGAAGGAGAAAAGTGGAATCAGACGAACGGAAGGAGATAAGGAGTGATTTGATTTGGAAGCACAAGAGCTGTCAGAAGATGAGGAGGAGTTTGGCTGAACTTTGTGGAAGTGAGAAGCTTCCTGCAAAGCAGGGCAACGGGTTTGTGCTCCCTCAGTGAAAGGGAGCGCTCTGTGTGCTCCCAAGGTGGGCTGAATGTGCTCAGAATCCCAAATTATGGCTCTTAGAAGGGAGAGGAAGTTCTGCTTCAGAACAGGGTTAATTCACTCTGAGTGCTCTGAAAGGACCTGGCTGAACCTGCAGCTCAGAGCGGGTGACATTACCCAAAGCTATCAAGCTGAGGAGCCAACAGTGGAAATAAACATTTCCCTGAATGCAGCAGGGATGTAAAATAAAGTATCAGTGAGGACAGGGATGGGCAATCCTGTGACAAGGGAATTAAATCCTATTTACTGTAAATATAAACCAGACCTTTCACTGCCCTCATTGCTGAGCTCAGTGCATGGGTTAAGTCTGGCACAGAGAACAAAATCATTGAGCTCAGCACAGGTTTTTGGGGTTCTGCATCAATTCAGTTCGACAAACGTGATGCCACGTGATGTTCACAGGAGCCACACCAAGAGTCATCACCAACACCCCCTGTCCTCCCTCCTTCCCAGTCTCAACAGCCTCTGATGAATGTGAGCATTCACACACCCACTCTTACCTCACACAACGACCTCCTTCCCATGTTAGATGGCTCTGGGATTTCACAGACACATTAATAAGGGACATTTACAGACATGGACAGGCATTAATGCACATTCATAGGCAGGGTATACATGCAGCTTAGAGTGTCAAACCAAAACAAACATCCCAATGAGGTTTACAGGAAGCACGGACTAAAGGCATCAAACAGCAAAAAAATTAATTAAATGATGGTCCACTCCTAAATTCTCAACTGTTTAAAATATGTATAAATGCAACATTTAGAAATCTATCTCCTGTTTACATTGAGAGCCGCAGAAACACTTGATCGTTCAGGTTGGAAAAGCCTTTAAGATCACAGAGTCCAACTTAACCCAGCCCTGCCAAGCCCACCACTAACCCCTGCCCTTAAGTGCCACAAAATTAATATTTTTTTATTCTTCCAGGGGGTGATTTATTCTGTCTGAAAGGTAGTTCATGTAATTTTGCTTAAGAAATAGAAATTTCCCTTTTGTAGCATCATGAGGTGAAAAAACTGCCTTGCAACTGCATTCTGATAAAAAGTCTGTTTAGAAAGGCAGTGAGAAGAACGGTGAAAGCGTAATCCAGAAGATTTAAATCAAGTTTTAGCAGATGTTAACAGAAATCATGTTTGAAATACAATAAATTCTCATTGCTGTTGTGTGTTACTACATAAGCCTGATCTTATTAAAACAGGAGGTCTTACCGAAAGTTCCAATCCACGTTTCTGTGATTCCCCTGTTTATTTTGGCTTGACTCATACTCTGCACTCTCTCCAGTCAGTCTTTGACCTTCTGGCCTTTGCCAGTTGTCTTTATTTTTTTTGCAGCAGCCCTTTGCTGGAGAAATTCATCCCTCCAGCAGCCCTCCAGCTCCTGGTGCTGCCTCCCTTTCCTACCCAAACACTGCAGGGGCTCAGAGGGAGCTCTGCAGGCTCCAAGGAGGCCCTTCCCAAAGGGAATAAATGCAGGAAAACGGCAATGAGAAGAATAAAGTCAAACAGTGCTTAGCTCCAGAGGAAAATCTCATTTCTCCCAAGAGAAACGTGAATAAACACGGACTTATCGTTGGTGTCCATGGCTAAAACTCAGCTTAGAGGCACAGGACAAGCATTCCAAACCTGAGTTGCTAAGATTTATTCCTACAATCCCATTTATTATTGCTGCAACTGACAATTGCAGAGCCACCACATCATGGGATCATTTGGGTTGGAAAATCCCTCCAGGATCATGGAGTCCCAGCTGTGCCCATCCCCACCCTGTCCTCAAGTGCCACCTCCAGGAATTCCTGGGACACCTCCAGGGATGGGCACTCCAAACCTCCCTGGGCAGTTCCAATGCTTTATCAATTTATCAATTAAAACAGCAGGGTCAAATCCTCACTCAAAACCGTCCCAGTGTTCATGCTTTAAGAAATAAAAAACTCTGGTAGATGAATAATAAAAAATGCATCTTATTTTTGTCAAAATACAGCATATTTTTAGTCTTTAGTCAGAACTAATGTTTGTGCATCCATATTAATTACTGATTTATAATCCAACAATCCTCACCTCATTTAATACACGTTATTAATGCTGAAATGTTATTCCAAATTACATTTCACCTGGAAAACAACCCTGTGAGGCAACAGGGAATCTTTGGGATAAATTCCAGGAGGTGCATCACTGTGGCTCCTGCTTCCCTGAAATCATTAATGTCACTGAGTTTAAAGATGGATCTTAGCTCAGAGGAGTTTTTTAAAAGGTGAAAAACCTCAGGTGTTTTTCTTAGCTCTGCTTCAGCCCATGCAAGTTCACACACAGGGAGTATCTGAGAGATCTAGAAGGGAAAACCTTTAATCAGGATTATTACAGATGACAGAGGAAAGATTTCTTTAATTAATGGTCCTTGCTGGCAACCTGTGCCACTGTAAAATTAGCTCCAAATTTGTTCTGCCATGTTTATGGGCTCCAGTTCAAAAATCCATGGAGTGTGGAGTGTTTTACAAGCTCCTGCAGCAGCACAGAAAAGCAGGTGGTTGGGCTCAGTGTGAGGAGAAAATAAATGCAACCATTTATCTAGAACAATTTGCAAACCACCAGGAGAGCTCAGACAGCAAAACAGGGACAATTTCAGGATATCCAGGGAGCAGCACAGCTCCAGAGGGGCTGGATTTGCACAGGAATCTGCAAAACAAAATTCTACTGCCAGGGAGAAGGGAAGGGGCTCTGCACACCCCCAGCACTGCCACGGCTGCAGCTCCACCAATTTTACCTCTCACAAACCTCACTTCTCCTGCCAGGTTTTTATCCAGCTTTGACATCGTTAATCAAGGCTGTCAGGAGCTCTGCAATAGTTAATTAACTAATTAATTGCTTTGCACGCCTGAGTGGAATGGAAAGCATTGCCAAGGCTGACTTTGTTTATCACAGAATTCCAGAGTGGGTTGGGGTGGGAGAGACCCTAAAGCTCATCCAGTGCCACCCCTGCCACGGCAGGGACACCTCCCACCATCCCAGGCTGCTCCAAGCCCCATCCTTGGACACTTCCAGGGATGCAGGGGCACCCACAGCTTCTCTGAGCACCCTGTCCCCAGATCTCCAGGGATGCCAAGGATGTAGGGCAAAAAAAGATAGACATTTTCCTGGTGACAGGTGCTGCCAGTCTTCCCATCGCAGCCTGAACTTTTGTGGATTTAGGTTTTTCTGTTTCAAACATCACAGCCACCTGGAGCTCCCTCCAATATTCCGTTTTTCCCCCACCAAATGAAGCATTTTCCCTGCATCAAGTCTGCTTTGAGAAAGCTAAATTTAGCCCACAACCCCCCCGCTCCCCAGCAGAGGTTCTCACACCACCACAGCTCCTTTCCCTGCTGCACAGGTGCCTTCCCAAGGATTTCAGCCACCAGGATGGGCCCCCAGAGTGGCTGCAGGATCTGAAACTCCAGGAATCACCAGGTGCAGATGCAGGTGCAGCTGCAGAACCAGCAGGCACCACGCAGAAGTCCTTCAAGGCTGATAAAACAGGCTGATAAAACATGCACTGCATCTGTTCCACACAAGGAAGAGGCACAGAGAGAGTTCATTTCTACAGGCACGCATCTCCTTTTTGCTGTTGGAATCTTTTCTCCGCTTTTCCTTTCTTAAGTCCCACTGAACTCAAAATCCATTCCCACTGATCTGCTGCTTGGTCTTCTAAGCAAGTTGGTGAATAAATACAGGCAAATGAGAAGAATAAAGTCAAAAATGCGCAGCAAAAGTGGAAAACCTCATTTCTGCCATGAGAAATGTGAGTAAACATCCACTTGTCAATTGGCCTGACAATTTTGTGTAACTTAGACCTGCTTCAGGGCAGATTGTTCTCAAACTATTTAAAATTCAATCCATGAGGTCTGGAGGCTACTCCATGCTTTCTCCAAGGTGAAGCACCACATGGAAGTTGTGATATTGGGTTTCTGTAATTTTTTTCTTTCTAACAACGGAGCATTGCAGGTGAAATTGAGGCAGAGTTTTTATGTATTTCCCTGGTAATGTCAGCCCTGGAGCACCCCTGCTTTGCTCATCTTTTGTGTTTGGTGAGGAAAAACTGAGGGAATTGGGATAACTCAGCCTGGAGAAGAGAAGCTCTGGGGTGACCTAACTGTGCCCTTCCAGAACCTGAAGGAGCCAACAGGAAAAATGGAGGAAAAAAACTCTTTACAAGGGCCTGGAGTGACAGGACACAGGGAATGGCTTCCAATGCCAGAGGGTAGGGATGGATGGGAGATTGGGAAGGAATTCCTGGCTGGGAGGGTGTGGAGAGGCTGGCACAGGGTGCCCAGAGAAGCTGTGGCTGCCCCTGGATCTCTGGAAGTGTCCAAGGCCAGGTTGGACTCAGAGGCAGTGGAAGCTGTCCCTGCCGATGGCAGGGATGAGATGAGCTTCAAGTTCCCTTCCATTCCAAACCATTCCGGAATTTTTATCAGGCTCCTCTTCTTCAGAGCTGTCCCCTTTCTGCTGGGTCTTGTTTGTTTTAATTCAAGCAGTTTCTGGGCTCAGCGATCCACAACAGCACATTTGGACCTCACCATTTATAAGATTCTTCATCCTGGGCACATCATTTCAGCCCCTATTCCTCATTTTATTCATCTCTGATCACCCAAGGAGCGACTCTCACAATGCATTGCAAACGCAGCCAAGCACGTGGGAGATAAAGGTTATTTCTCTGGGATTCTGCCCTAAGCAGAGAACAATATTTCTCTGTCACCACAACCCCTCCCCAAGCTGCAGGGACAGCAAATTTCTTGTGTTCTGGGCCACGTTCCCTGAAGGGTATCAGGGAAAAGTTCAGTGCACACAGGCTCCACCAGGTTCATTAATATTTAGTCAGTTGAACGTCCTTAACACAGCAGATGAACAAGGGGGTCATTGATCCAGCCTTGGCAAAAGCAAACAACATTCAGGGCAGCACAATGAAATTTGGGGTGCAGGGACAAAGAGCACAGCCCATATTGGTGGGATGGGGGATTCCTAGGAAACAGTGACCCTGGGAACAGCCTGCCAGGCCCCGTGGGCGTAGAGCTGAATGGGAGCTCCCAGAAAAGACCATCCCTGGCTTTGGGAATGCAGGAGGAGAGAACTGCCTTTGTCAGGCTGGGCTCTTTCCCACCATCAGGTCTGACCTGGCCGTGTCTCCTGCAGGAACTACACAGAGAAAACAATGAGAAGAATAAATGAGTCAAGAACAAGACTTGACTGTGGTTTGGGTTGTTTTTTGTTTTGTTTTTTTTTTTTTTTAAACCACCTTCTGGGGGTTGTTCTTATCACAGCAGAAAAAAAGTGCTTTCCTAATATATTATAAAATGAGCCTGGCAGACAAAATATCATGGAAAGGAAGTAATGATATGATTTATCTATAATTAGAAAGACTTAGACTCACACTTTTTTCTGTATCTTGAAGAATTACAGAGATTGGAATCAACAACCTGGATAAAATGAAGATAGCCCTGTGCTGTCTGTGGATTTGCTTCACTTCTTCCTATTCAAAACTTTGCTATGGGCTTTAGATAAATTCTTCAGTTCAATAAACTCAGTTCTTTTCTCACTCAGGACTTCCATATAACCCTTTCTTTTCCTACTGCAGGATGAAAAAGCACCTAAATCATAATTTGTGATTAACAATTACTCAAATCTGAATATCTTTTTCCTTTGAGGTGAGGAACGAGGGTTTTTTCTGCATTGGGAAACAGACCAAGACCTCAGTGATTAAAACACAAGAAGGCCAGGATTAACTATGTTCTATACACAGATTTATCTGCCAAACCTCTCTGCACACACGTGCACGCACTGACAACATCACTCAGCCTCACACCAGTGTGAACAAGTTTTGCAGCCAAGCCACATTCCATTAAAAGGAGTTAATTTTCTACAGCCCCACTCAGTGTCCCCCCCCTTAGGAATTTAGTTTTCAATTAAATCCAAGCACTTTGAGATGTATTTATTTAAAAAAAAAAAAAAAAAAAAAAAAAAAAAAAAAAAAAAAAGAAAAAAGTTTTTCAAACCTCACAGCAGCCTCCTTTCCGTGGCTTACGTGAAATGGCACATTTGGGGCCCTTGTCATGGTGATCTGAAACAAAATCTGCTGCTCTTCAGGGCTTTGGGTGAGGAAAGCAGGACCTGAGAGCCCAAATAAGGTGCTCAGGGAATTTGGCAGGATGCAAAGATGTAGGAAAAGCCCAACAGATGGAGGGGATGCAGGGCAGTGCTGGACACAGGGTCTGGTGGTTTTAACTTGATGCTGTTTTCAAACAAAATTTGCCACTGGATGTGAGCAGAGCACTTCTGGGTCCAGCACGGCAGGGAAAGAGCAGAGGAAAAAGGCAAGAACAACATCCAGCACACACTAACGATTAAATATTGCTCCAGTTATTAATTATGTTTGGTACTTAAAGAGGAAAGGCACTTGGATCATTTCCTTAATTCTGGTAATACTCCAGTTATTACATTCTTATGTATTTATGTTTCAATAAAAGAGAGAAAAAATTGTTTTAAAACTGAAGAAATCACTTCAAAGGTTTGCAAAGATCGCTGACTTGGACTCACATGAGAGCACATCATTTGTCCAGCCCCCTATGAAAAACACTTTAAATACAAAACAAAACAAAAAGAAATTTAAAAATTCCCTCGAGGAAACGCATTGTTCAACTTTCAGAAAACAAAAAAGTGTCTCTGGCATTAAAAACCCAACATCTTTACTTGATGAAGCCCCACTTGCGCTCTGCTGTTAAACCACACGAACACCGCAGAGATTTCCGTTCATCCCCAAATTTCAGAGCTTCCCTGGGGGGCTCAGCCTATTCTCAGTGTGAAATCACCCAGGTGAGGGTTTTCCTTCCTCCCAGAAGTGCTCCCTGCTCTTGGGAAGTCGGGGAATTCTCTGTCCCAGCTGCTGTGCAGACACTCGGTGTCCGCCGTCTGCCCCGCGGTGCGAACGAATCGCGGCCGCTCTCTGGTCCCACGTTCCAACTGGGATCCTGCCATCTGTCCCTGTGTTTGCAGGGCTATTTCCATTTCCAGCCCATACCAAACAAATTCCACCTCCAGCACTTCAAAAGGGATCGTGTGGATGGGAGAACGTGCCTGGGACTCGGGGGGGGAGGACCTGCATCTGTTCCCGGCTTTAAATCTTGTTTGGCAGCATCACATTCAGGGCTGCTGGAGTGGGATCCGTGTTACCACATCCAGCAGGGCCATAAAATTCCCAAATTCCCTCGCTCCACGCTTTTCCGGGCCATTAGCAGCCGAGCCTCAGCCGAGGTGTGGTAAATTGTGACAGACAGGTCACGGCTCTCTGGTGGAGGGTGAAAGTCTAATAGAAATATGCTGATCTGAAAAGGCCATTAGTTCCAGGAATTTCTTCGTTAATTACGGCTGAAAACGGAGAAGCTCCAAACATTCTACCACACATCTCAGTTCTCAAAGGGGATTAGTGTGAAACACATTTAAAAAGTGGGATTTTTTTCCCCCGTTTTTCCCCTTTTCTAGGGCTCTCTCAGCTGTACCTCATCTCTAACCAGTGCCTGTGAACCTGGGCAGAGGAAAATCCAGCTTTTTTATATATATAAAAAGCAAAGCAGAGGTTGATTTGACACGTATTTAATCTGCCCAACCCTCGCTGAAGGGGGAACCCCAGCCCTTGGTTGTTCCTTGTCCTCCCTCCACCAAAGCAGAGCCTGTGCAGAGCTGCCAACTCTCGTTCTTTTGGAACGAGACACTCTCATTTATTGTCTCAATTTCAATCTGCCCCAGGCCCAAAATCAAGGCAGTCACCATTGATTTCGGGAGGATATTTAGAAACATTCCAATTCTTTCTGAGCCAATTAGGTGACCGTAAATTGGCAACTCGATAAATTTCCTGCTGGGGATTTGGTTGTTGCACCAACACCTCCTGCTCCCTTCACCCAAACTTTCAGTTTTTGACAAAATAATGCATAAAAGGGGGTGGCAGTGAGTGGCAAATGGGACAAAGGAAGCTCCCTGCCCTTCAGCAAACTTAAACATGTCACACCACATAGAGGGAATGACCTAAACAATATCAAATATTCCCGATTATAATTTTGGAGCAATTTCCCCTTGGTCACGCAACTCGTCAGGGAGAAAAAGCAGAACAAAATAATAAATCCAGCTACACCAGAGACACAGATTGGGACCCTTGGAGAACTTTGATGTGCACACAAACAAGTGCAATGCAGATGCTTGGCTTTTCCACTTGCCAGCAAGCTCGGAGCAGATGGGATGGAAGGAGGATTCCAAAAAGGGCTGCACATACGGACAGAGATCCCCAGAGGTGGTAATAATCCTGATTTTGCTCTGTAAGATGCTGTGCCTCGGCTGTTTGATCAATAACTTCACATCTGAGCAACTTGCAGGATGCAAAGCATCTTCTGCTCTGGGTTGTGTTTTAAAAACGCCACAAATAAAAGCACTGCTACAGCAGCACTGGAGAAAGATCTGTGCTGGAAGACAAAGTGAACTTTGAAAGAGCATCACCTCGGCAAAAAAAAAGTACAAAAAAGACAGGGAAATGAATAAAAAAGAATTTAAAAGTGCAAGTGTTTTGAAAAGCAGCTCCAAAATGGCCATAGCAGCACCAGCCGGGTGTGGAAATGTGGACACAAAGCACAAAACCTCACATGGGTCCTTCACACCCAGCCCATGCAGAAGCAAGGAAATAAAGGAGCTGCTTCAGATGTTGTTCAAGCACTATCAGCATTTTCTCTGCTATTTCCATCATGTTTACTACAGTAATGCCTGAAGAGCCAACCATGGAGAGACTCATTTGATTGTATCGAGGCACAGTTAAGTCCCCACTTATTTTCTAAGCAGATGCTGCTCATGATTTTCCTGCTCATATTTGATCATTTCTTCAAATAACAGCTATAACTGAGAAAAGAATTGAGAAAACATTCTGTGACAGATTTTCATGTTCTGGATTAACTGGAAAGCATAATCTGATCCTGGAGTCGTGCTGTCGAGGAGTGATTTGCCACATCACTCCCATCTAAGTGCTTTATTTCCTGCCTGGATGGGAGAGAAAAAACCACTTTTAACTGGACATAATCACACATGGATGTGAGGCACTGCTGGGCCAGGGCTAAATTGCATTTTGCTGCCTGTGGCACTGAGGCTTCTGTCCCAAGGACACACTTAAAATGCAGCACAGCTGAAGAAATACAGTTTCCCACCACATTTTGGAAGCATTGGCTCACGTGGAAAGGGTTCACGAGGGTGCTCAGGGCACAAGGCAGGTTCTGCATCAGATCCGCCTCTCCTGGATTTTTGGGGATTCATTCAAACTGAACTCCACTGGTGGCAGTAGCAAAGATCTGATTTCAACAGATGACAAACGCAAAATTGCAAAAGGGTGATTAAAATAGCTTTTAAAATCAACTAATTAATTAAAAAAAATTTTAAAACCCAACCCAAAAATGAGCTTAAGATTTATGTTCCATCTTCCTCTGAGCTCCTTTCCTTCAGTGCATTAATCAAGCTAAAAGCAGGACAGGGATGGTTGTTTGCATAAGCCGAGTCAAATATATTTTAGCTGTTGCTGTTGAAAGCAAAAAGAATTATTTTGCAGGAACCGAAGCTCAAACATTATAATACATGCAAAAAAAAGGCAGCCCAATTAGATTCCTTTATCCCCAGCATATGGCAGAGAGGTACATGCTATGCACTAATGTCTCTGCAGAGCTATTTTGGGATCCTATGAGGCTGCAATCTGAGAGGAGTGGTGACAGATCCACAGGCACAACTGGGTTACATTCGTCAGGGAGAACTCCTCACAGCCAGGAACTTCACAGCAAGGAGTAGAAACTTCCCTAGTGCCCGTATTCCTGAGATTTCCTGGAAAATCAGAGGGCAGGAGGAATGTCCAGTGGACAGCAAACTTCAGACTGGGGAAGCGTGACAAGTTTGTTGGCGCTCCGCAAACTGGGAGGCGACACCAGTGACAAACAGTGGTGACACCTCCCTTTATCCCTTCACAGACTTTTTTTGCCTGTAAAGTCTTTATGCATTCAGGTTTAAATATTCAACTTTGGCATGCATTAATGTCTCTGCTTCAGTCTAAACTCGGTTTAAACTTTAATCAGCGGGGAGAGCTGAGCACTGAGCCCTCTCAGCGTCGATGTTGCTTCCAAAACTCGCTGCAGTTTGACAGTGCAGCAGGATAAATATCTGAGGGATGGATATTCCATTTACACAGGAGTAAACAGAGTTCTTTCAGAGAGGCAGCTTCAAAGCCTGGTAAAAACCTGCAAAGAAATCCAGGTTCCTCTGAAAATAACAGCAAAATTCCCAGTGATTTCGACAGGGACAGGATTTCATCGTGGGACCTGGAAATTGATGTTTAAGGTCTCTTCCAACCCGAACCATTCCAGGATTCTCAGATCCTGGAAATTCAGCAGATGAGCTCAGAGGCTGACCTATATAATCTGTGGCTGATAATCTGCAGGACAGGCCCCATTTTGCTTTGGCAATTTTTTTCTGGATGGGAAGGAGAGGTCAAGATCAGCCGTGGCAAGAAGAGAATTGAAAGTAGGAATGGGCTTGATGGTCTTTCCTCGATGAGGGACACACAGAGGGTTTTACTTTGTTCTATATTATCCCTTTTCCTGGCTATCTTGGCAAAGACAGAACTTTCCCTGCTCCTTTGTCACTTTTTTGAGTAGGGGAAGTCACGGCCCATGGCAGGTCTCCACCTCTGCTTAGGAACACATCAAAATAACCAGATCCTATTTCATCCTTAAATGAAATAGGTTTAAATACATTGATGGAATGCCATCCAGCTCGCAGGAGATTACAGGGGAGGAGAGGGGGAGTATTTGCAGCTTGGGATGATCAAGTGACAGAGGGCTGAGAGCAGAGACCCCCATCCTTCCATGGCTCTGGACAAACCCTCAGCCTCCTGCCTGCAGCCAGGGATGGGCCATGGGATCCCAACCCTTCCTCATGGATCCCAAACTCTGGGAGCAGGGTTTGTTTCTGGAGCAGGTTCTGTCCCTCCCAGGGCAGCAGCTGCACTCCAGCACATTCCCCACATCCAGTGGGGTTGGACAGTCCAGGGACAAGGCTGTGGAGGGCAGAGGGAGGGAAGGTTGGCAGGTACTGAGCACCCCCTGCTCCAGCTGGGTTCAGCAAGAGAGGGGAATATGAGATTAACGACAGATCAAACTGCACAACAGTCCAGAAACAGTAAGAAGACATAAATCCTGTTTGCCTCTATTTAATAACTTGATAATTGTTCTGTCTGGAGAACTTTATCCGAGGGGAACAGCCCCCATCAGCCCAGCTGCCCCACACTGCACCATGAGCCCTTCTCAGATTTGTCAGCAAACACTAAAACCAGTTCAAACGTGAATTGATGCTTCCTGTGTGAGCTCAGAGACACAGAACTGCTCTTTTCCTTGTGAATGCAAACCCAGCTCTATCCGCTATTGATGCCAAGGAGTCGCTATCTGCGCATCCGTTTGATAAAAACATCACAACTTTAATTGCTAAATAATCTCGTGCAAGGCAGGGTTATTCCGAGTGCCGAGCTCTCTCTCTCTCACTTCAGCTCCTCAGAGGGTACTTTCTGGAAGGATTTGCATGGCAGTCAAAGCATGCAAAAATTTATAAATACCAACACAGATGCCAACATGTCGGGAGAAATGTAGTTATAACATTTGAAAGCTAGGAAGAAATTAATGTTGATCCTGATTGGAACAGTCACTGTATTTGCAGTGTCTGGAAGATTTTTTTTTCCCTTTAAAAAAAAAACAACAACAACAACATAAATTCAGTTCGTAGAAAATCCTCCATGTCCCAAACTCCATTTCTTGGCCCCAACATGACAGTGTTACAGGAAGAGAAGAACAGTTTATTTAAAACAGCTCCAGGATTTAAGGCTGAGCTGACATAACTAATTTTTCCATCCAAACATTGCCGGCTCCAACACAGGCATCAGCTCCAAATCAGCCATCCTGGAAGCTGGGCCCATGCTAAGAGCAGACAGAACTCACGTTCCTGCTGGTGGGATTGCACAAATCTGAGGAAAAGCAGAGCCTCTCCCCAGCATCCTCTCCCCAAAACCTCGTGGTTGTGGCTGTTCCAGACTTTAAATAATTCCCGGAGCACCTGAGGCTGCGGAAACTCCCTGGTGTATCAACAAAACTCTGCCTGAGTGTGCAGGTGGAAGGAAAGGGAAATTTTCTGCACAGCAACGCTCTCAAAAGATTTAAAATACTTCATGCCTACTACTTAATTAATTTCCTAACAGAGCACTTAGCACTGGGGAGAGGGATGAAGGGATAAGGAATGAAGCTACAGGATTTACTCACAGCCCAAGGCAAACTGTGAGGAGTCTCCTACGTGGTACAACAAAATCCAGCATCAGGCTAAAACAAATTCTTTAGATGGGATTTGGGAAGGAATTGTTCTCTGGGAGGATGGGCAGGCCCTGGCACAGGGTGCCCAGAGAAGCTGTGGCTGCCCCTGGATCCCTGGAAATGTCCAGGGCCAGGCTGGATGTGGCTTGGAGCAGCCTGGGATAGTGGCAGGTGTCCCTGCACATGGCAGGGGGTTGGAAATAAATGACTTTTAAAGCTCCCTTTCAATCCAAGCCATTCAAGGATTCTAAGAGCTTTTATATCATCATTTAGAGAGAACGTTAAGCAAACTGCATGTGGAGAAACCGAATAACACATCTGGGACAAGAAATGGGAATCCTGACCCCCAGTTCCCTTCCCAGACAGGTGAAGCAGTGGAAACGTCCCCATTCGTGCTTTCACACCACTCTGCAAGAAAAGGGTAAATTTTACCCAGATTGGGGTAAAATCAGACAGATCCTGCCTCCCACAGCCACCACAACCACAGGGGGACAAGAGTTTGCCTTTTGTCACTAATTCAGTGGCCCTGCCTTCTTCCTTCAGCTCGGTGCCATGGTCTGCAGGGACAGCTGAGCCACAGCAGTGTCAGGACACATTAGCCCTCATCAGGGCTGCTCAGACTAAAGCCTTCAGCACTTTGTTTTGCTGGCAAAGGTGAAAACTTAGTTTAGCTTCTAATGACTTCTCACCCACCCAACAGAATCCCCCGAGTTAAACAGAATAAAAAAAAAAAAAAAAAAACCAGGTAAATGCAAAAAGTTTGGAGTTTCACTTTCTCCATTTCATCTTTGCTGTCAACTCAGTCCCTCTACCATCTTAAACCCAGCTTTGATGAAATGAGGTAAAGGTGACCCTGATGCACTGGATTAAAGAAAAAGCATCACAATCTCTCTGTTTTCAGTTCCATGTGTGTTGGAAAACCTGTAAGTTTAGCTGTAAATACTTTAAAACCATTCTGATGAACAGATTTTAGGTGACATATTATTCTGTGGGTCAGGCTGAGACAGAACCTTTATTTTCTCTCTCATGTTAGGGAGAATTGTTAAAAATCTAAATTTAAAGGAAAAAAAAGGCTGATAAGCAGCTTAAATTAGATTTGATCTTAGCCAAACATGGAGATCAGACCTTTGAAATGAGAACTGCCTTTATAATTTGCCCTGCAGTTTGGACAGCTCTGTGGGGATGGGGATGGATGGGGACATCAAGTCATGGAATCCAACATGGAATCACCAGGGACAATCCCAAGGTGGGCTGAAATGGGGTCCTGGGCCATGGGCAGGAGCTGGAGGGAAAATAGCCCCTCTAGAAATACTTTTTAAGGAAAGTTTTGACGAAATCTAAAGTGCCTTTCCCTGGCTCCTGCCAGACAGGGGCTCTGGGCCATCGCTCAGCACTGAGCAGAGCCACCAAGAGCTTGTTCAGCAGCTCAGTTTGTCCAAAACCGTGACAATCTACAGGCCCTTTCTAAATGAAACAAGCAAATAAACCCAGGGATTTCTGATAAATGCCTTCCAAAAGGCATCCATAAAGATCACGGCTTACACAGTTTCACCAATACATCAATTGCTGTGTTTAAATTTAAAATGCACGTGAAGTAATGGAGTCTACATCTCACTTTGAAGATGTGTCCAAACAGAAATGAACTTTGCTGTGCAATAGCAAGGGGTTATATATTGATTTTGGAGGCCAAGGTATCCATACTTCTCTACAAACGTCACATATTTCACAAAGGGCTTAACGCTATTTACGTTGCATTAGAGATGGACAAATCAGTTTGAGCAAAACGTGCCAAAGCTGAAACAAATTCCAGGTCTGAAAAAAGTTTGGTTGCTTCTTACCACGCACATTCCTTGCCCGTGTCTCATTCCAGATGCTAATCCAGAGCAGTAAAATCCTGGGGAGGTCCCTGGTTGGATGACCAGGAGCAGGAAGTCACAGAGCTCAGCTTGGTCCTGAGCCTGAGCTTCAGAGAGTGTTTGGGTCCAGATCCATTTCTGGGTGACAGCTCTGTAAACATCTTGAGCAAACACATCTCAGGAAGTGCTCAACTCCTCCTGGCTGCCCTGGGAAGTTGAGTGACTTTGAAAAGGCAGCCAAAGTTTTGGGATGGTGTCCATGTCACAGAAGTTTGCGGCAGAGATCTGCTGGATGAAGTCCATCCTCATGATCGCACAGCGCTTCCCTTTAAAGAGCATCATCACACCCCTAAGCCACTGAACACTCCCTCACTGCCAAACACTCAAAGGCACACACTCAAACCCTAAAAAGGAATCAGAAAATCTCGCCACCCCGCTCGCCTCGTTCTCCCAAATGTTATTTTTTGATGGAACTCTCCGAGGCTCAGCTTCTCCTCGGAACATCCTGGAGGACGGAGCGTGTCAGAGCAGCACATCCCCACATCCGATTGTCAGCTCCTGACTCTGAACCCAGAGCTTTGGTTTAGCGTGGCCATGAAAGCCCTGCTATCCCCTAAATAAAGTTTCCATCTCAATAGTTCAAAGCCACGGTGCCATATGCTAAACGACACGAATAGCTTGTTCGTCTTTATAATTAACTTCAACTCTCTTGACTTGTCTCTGCCTGCTTTGGTGGTGTTTGGCTGCTTCTCTCCAGCTTGGTGTGATCAGGACTGTGCAAATCTATTTGGAAATTTTTCCTTCACCAAGGTCATCTCCTCACGATCCAGCAGGGAAAAAGCCCATGGCACTGACCCCACTTGTTTTCCCTCCTCACTTGGAATTCTCTCTTTCTCTGACACCCTGGGATTCATCTCCATAAGCCAGTCCATAATCCATTTCAATGGCTCTTCTCCTGAGTTATTTTTAATCTTAAAAAGCCCCATCAGTCTGTGGTGTCACAGGCAGCCTCTTGTTCCTTTGAAACAAGGACTGAAAGCAAGCAGCTCTTCCCTTCTTATGTTGATAATTGTTCCCATTTTCAAAGACATTTGGGGGGGATTTATTAATTATTTATAGAATTTTTTCCCTTCCTCCCTTTCACTCCAGTGAAGCCACACACAGATATCTGATTTCTGCATTTTGCTCTTTCAAAGAATCAGAGGATCAAAGCATGGTTTGGGTTGAAAGGAACCACGGGCAGGGGCACCTTCCACTAGCCCAAGCTGCTCCAAGCCCTGTCCAACCCAGCCTTGGACACTGCCAGGGATCCATGGACAGTCACAGCAAATCTGGGCATTCCAGCCCAGTCAGGAATTCCTTCCCAATCTCCCATCCAGCCCTGCCCTCTGGCAGTGGAAGCCATTCCCTGTGTCCTGTTCCTCCATGCCTTGTCCCCGGTCCCTCTCCAGCTCTCCTGGAGCCCCTTCAGGCACTGGAAAAGTCTCCTGGAGCCTTCCTTTCTCCAGGTGAACATTCCCAGCCCTCCCAGCCTGGCTCCAGAGGGGCTCCAGCCCTGGAGCAGCTCCATGGATTCCTCTGGACTCTCTCCAGCAGCTCCAGGTCCTGCTGACGTTGGACTCAGATCTGGGTGCAGCTCTCCTGTGTTTGTGCCATTTCACCTTCCTGCTCTCCCTGAGCTGATCCTGCTGCTGGGGAAGCCCAATTCCCCATCTCCCCACAGCTCTGCCTTCAGCCCCTTCATGGATCAGCACCAATTCTCCAAAAAACAATTGATGTTTTTGAGAAACTCCATGTTTCTCATGGAAAAAAACCACGTTTTTCCTGATTTATCTGCTCCTTGACCAGGAGTTCCTCAGGGACAAGGCAGTCCCCAAAACCACGGAATGAACAAAGGAATCACAAAATCCACGTTGGATTTAGCATTCCCTCCCTTCCCTTCAATCCTCTGAAGCTTTTTCACTGAAAATATCCATTTCCAAGACACAATCTTCCATTTTATCATTTCCTTCGAATGAACTACATTTCTGGTTTGCTCTTGCTCTCTCTCCCCACTTTGCCTTATGTCCTCATTCCCCATTCGTGAACTTCCTCCTCTTTTCAGCAGCAAATATGAGAAAAAGGGGGAAAAGAGGTGAAGTGGAGGCAAAACCAAACATTTGGAATATTTTCCCTTTAAAGGCACAAATATAATGGCATTCTCCCCATTCAGCAAGAACAACAGAAGGAAAAGCAATTGAAAATATTCAAGAATTGTCACAATTTCCTCATTTTTAACCACCCCTAGAAAATAAACGGGAGCTATTCAGCCACGAGTACATTTCACTGAAGTGACACTTAACAATCCAAAAATATGGCATTTCATTTTGCATTTCTCTCTGAGCAGGAGATAATTTCATGTGTGGCTGCTGCAACAGCTGCACTGGTCCCCAAAAATTCCTTGTTTGAGATGAAAAAGAGGGTTAATCATGCTGTATTCAGTTTTTTTGGGGGTGGTTTTCTCCTTTGGTTTAAAGTCAGACTTTCACATTAAAAAATATTACGAAAATTAATTTTTACAGACAAATGATATCCAGATTGAAATGCCATTTTCTTTATCCAGCTGAGGCCATAGATGGGATTCTGTTGCCACAAAACTGGAATCTGTTGCCTCCCACAGCTCAGATATTGCCCAGGAAGTGCTGGACACTGATAATTCCTGCAGACTGACTCCACATTTGGAGGTTAAGATCCAAGTTTAATCAATCCACTGAAAACAATGACTGGATCCAAATCCAGCTGCTGGTCTGCCAGGGAAAAGAATCATTTCACCTGTTCCACAGTGGGGTTTATAGGATATTAAATCCTCCTCTTTTGTTTCAGCCACTTTTGCCAGCAAAAGAGAGAAAAACAAGGAAAATCTCAGTGCAGACACAGCATCTCACTAGCAGAGCCAAGGAGGGGCTTGTGGGGTGAATCAAGGAATTATTGAGGTTGGAAAACAACTTTTAGACCCTCTAATCCAACCATAATAAAAGATTTGTCCATTTAACCTTTAAAATGGGCCATGTTTTCTTCTGGTTCTTGATATGAGGTGAGGTGGAAGGGGGTGAAAATGAGAACCCCACAACACTTCCCTTGGCCTGAAGAACCTCACGGTTCATCTCAAGGTCTTTTACAAAAAAAAAAAAAAAAAAGCTGCACTTCTAAATTAAAACAACAAAAAAACCACCTAAGTGAAGACGCAAATATTCTCTGTATTTCTTAATAAATTGTGGTGTAAACACCAATCTCAGAGCCACAAGCAGCAAGGCAGGAAGGCCCAACACAATCTGCAACGTGTGTGCTGGAAAATATCCCCGTTAACTCTGAAAAACATTATCTTTTAATAGCACAAAAGATCAGCCATAAAGTCTCTCTTTAACCTTGTTTCCCTTCCATGCGATTTTTTTTTATTTACTTAGATAATATTAAATATTTGATGCCATAAAATGTGTTCTTGACCTAACAGATCTTTAAATATCTGCCTTTTTCTGACTGATATCTGTGTGCTGGCCAAGTTCAAACCCAGTCTAAACAATTTCCTGGCTTCACCATGCATTAAAACAGCTGCCAGCCCTGTGCTTTTTTGCTCTATTTCACAGTTCCAACTGCTCCAAAAGCATTAAATTTTCACTCATGTTTAGTAACAGGGATGTAAATACAAAAATGTTCCATAGTATGGAGACATCCCTATTATGTTTTTTGGTCCTTTATTGTTTAAACACTTTGCTAAACAGAGCAATACACTCAATTTCCAGTAGAATATGACAGGAATGTGCATTATTTTTGAGTAAGGGTATAACTTGATGTGATATTTAAGCAAAGATGGCTGCATGAAGATTATTTCCTGGAAATCAATATTCCACGGGGGAGAGCTGATGTCTCAAGTACATGGGAGAGTCATTGACTCCAGCTGCCTGTGATGTGGAAAATAGTCTGCATGGAGGCTGTTGGGGCTGGAAATAAAAGTATGGGAATATGGATTTTTATATGCATTATGGAGTTCACAATTCCAACACTCTGCTTGAGACAATCCCAGGAAATTAATGTCCTGTATATTGCACACATCGCTGCAAATCTATTCCTTAGAATCACGGGATCATTAAGGCTGGAAAAGAGCTCCAAGGTCATGGAGTCCCAGCTGTGC
>VZSR01003282.1:2137741-2155133 GCA_013398615.1 Brachypodius melanocephalos | reverse complement strand
GCCTCTTGCCCACCTGGGCACCCCTGGGCTCGTGTCCAGCCAATGCCACAATCACCCCCAGGGCCTTTCCCAGACTTACAGACACTTCTCCCAGCCTGGAGCTGCCGGGGGTTGTTGTGACACAAAGGCAGGACCCAGCACTGGCCCTTCTTGTACCTCATCCCATGGCTCCAGCCTGCCCAGATCCCTCTGCAGAGCCTCCTGCCCTCCAGCAGCTCAACACCCCTGATGCCTTCAGTTTTAATTTTCATGTTTTTTGGATTCTGTGCTGCCCAGGGGTGCAGCTCTGAGCTCACAGTCAGGGTCACTCAGCTCTGCACACAGCACGGACACAAAACAAATCCTTTTCCTGCTGCACACCAAGGACAACTTTCAGCCCAAAAGCACAACCAAGGGTGGCTGAAGGGAGGAACAAGAAGGATGGGACTGCACAACCTGGAGCTGGAATGGGACAATTAAACTCCAGTATGCAAACGGAACAAAACTTATAAAAATGTGAGACCTTGTGACCGGTCAACCATTTTTGTGACCATTTTGGGTCCACCTTGGGTGTAGCCCTGGTCAGGCCATGTCCTGCCCCAGGTGTATCCTAAAGGCCTTTCAATAAATATCTCCTTTATTCTCCAGCTCTGTCCAGTCTCTGTTCCAGGTCAGCCTTCCCAAGGCATCACCCCCACCTATCTTGGTGTCCACAGCAAATTTCCTGAGGGTGTCTCGATCCCCTCATCCACATCATCAATAAAGGCATTAAACAGGACTGACCACCGACCCTGGGGACACCACTGGTGATGGGGACACCAGCTGGATGTGGCACCATTCCCCACACTCCCTGGGCCCAGCCAGCAGCCAAATCTCAGAGTGTCCCTGTCCAAGGCTGGGCTGCGGCTTCTCCAGGAGATGCCACGGAAGACGTGTCCAAGGCCGTGCTCAAGTCCAGGTCACATCCACAGCCTTTCCCTACTCCACCAGCCGGGTCACCTGGCCGTGGAAGGAGCCCAGGAATGCTGCTGCTCAATCAGCTGTATTTCCATAAGATATTGGTGATGTTTGCCAATATATCTCCATGAGATAGGAGCCTAAAATAGAGCAGTGGGTGTAGGCAAATTCCCGGGATATTCTCCTCTTGCATCACACTCTGGAAGAGCGGATGAGGCAGGGCCTGATCCCGGAGTAAGGAATGTGACAGAACAGCCCAAGGCCAACTCTGAATTACACGCTAATTTTTTTTCTTTTTGTTAATTACAAACGTTTCTGTATTGGGAAAGTGGGACGCAGTTAATGTGTAATTAACTCCTTTGGGCAAGTCCCAGCCCTCTGCTGAAAACTCCTCCTCCTTTTATCTGATCCATCCACGCCCTTGAGTGCCTGCAACGCTGCATGGGATGCGTGGGATTGCTCTGATGGCAGATTCCCAACTTTACATAATGTAAACAAAACAGCTCCGTTCAGCAACTCCTTGCCTCCCCTGTAAAATTGCTTCAAGACCCAGGAGTGCAAGAAAAATCAAGCTGTGGCCTATAAGGCAGAGGAAAAGAAATTAAATCACTTTTAAAAGAAGGTCTCTGGGGCGAGGGCAACACCAAACGGAGCAAATTCCAAGAAAGGGATTTTATGCTGTTCAAAAAAAGAAAAACAACAAACTCAACCAGCTGAACCCAAAGCTCCCCAAGTGCCAGGGGCAGTGCTGGGAAGTCTGAACCCACAACTGGTTCACCACCAGTGGAAATAACATTTGTCCTTCGCTCTCCAGCTGAGCAGGAAATTACACTTGGGAATCTGAAAGTTTTTAAGATGCTTTAAAAGTGTAATGAGGTGTTCAGGATGCCAGCAAGGACCCTCCATGCTCTGAAATGGAGATTTGCAAGGGCAGAAGTCCAGAAATCCTGGGCACAAAGCTAATTTAATGTCTCCGTGGCCACTCGGCAGCTCCGGCACTGGGACACCAGAGGTAATAACGAAATTCCAGTGAGGATCCATCTGCTGAAGGGATGAAAATGAGGGGCTTTGCAGGGATACTCCCTGGGCTAAGCCAGGCTGGGTTTAATTAGTGAGGTGTTAAGGCACCTGAGCAGCAAACACAGTCACATCTCCTGGTTCTTCTCAGAGGCAAAACTGAGGGGATTCCGGTCCTTCCCCCCATTCCCAGTTAAAGCCGGGTGATGCAGCTCCCTCCTCATTAAAGCAGCCAAGAGCAGATGGCTTGAGCTGGCTGGAGCTGGCTTTGGGGACCCTCTGAGTGACAGCAGGTGGATATATTTGAAGAGCAGGTCCTGGGGGGCTGCAGGAGGACACGAAGGATTCCGTGCAGCAGCTGGAGACGGTTTGGTGGGAAGGACGCGGCGTTTCCCGCAAGCTGGAGCTGGCTTGGTGTGCTGAACCTCTCCCAGGCAGCGTGTGCACGCTCCTGCTGCCCTGATCCCCGCAGAAACATCCAGAAATGGATGGAATCTACCCGTGGGATCTACAAATGGCAAAAGGAAATGTCCCCAGCTGATCACTCCTCACACAGGATCACTCCCTGGTACTCTTTTCCATGTTTTCATGTCACCGCTTTGGCACTCTGAACATTTGTCTTTGGCACTTCAGATATTTCTGACTGCTTTCTCAGCCCCTAGTGCTGGAAGAATTATACCTAAAAAGTGAAGAGAAATTCATTTTTCCTTTCCTTTTTTAACTTTCCATAGTCTTGGCAGCAAACTGTGTCATGATGATGTTGGCAACAACATATTTGTGGCAGAAGGAAGAAAGAGAATCATAAAATATATGAAAGAAAAAGTTGACATTTTAATGAAGTACCTTGTAACTTCTTGGAAAAAAGTTATTAAAATGCAGTCAGTTTATGGCTGTTTGTACAGATAGGAGGGGGAGGAGACTTGCTCCTGAAGCCTGTAATAAAAATCGCTTGTTACTCAGAAGTAATAGTGGCTAGCAATGATTTTTGAAATTCATTGCTGGAGAGAATTTTAGATTTGGGACATTCTGGGCTTTTGTGAGTACTGGAAGATTGCTGGCACATGCCTGAGGTTTGGGAGAGCAGCCTGCCTTGTTCCTCAGAAGAAGGAGCAGAATGATGGAGCATCTCCTGCTCCTTCCTGACGGCTCCCGGAGCTGGCACTCGTTGCTCGCGCAGCTCCAAGTGAGAGAGTTTATCTCAAATGCTGCTCTGCCAGATCATGGAATCACAGAATATCCTGAGCTGCAAGGCACCCACAGCATCATCAAGTCCAATTTCAATGGTTGCCAAGATTCCCGGCATCCCAAAAGTTTTGCCTGCCTTTGGAGAAGGAAGGATGCAGCTCTGTGGACACTCAAGCCTAGGGATTCCTCCTATTTGCCCTCCTTCCTTCCATCCATTACATCCAACCTCTGGAGCCACACATCTCATTCTAATATCTCATAAATCCCAGGAAAATCCTCTTATTGCAAAGCACAGCGGCTCTGGCATCAGCTGCACCATCTGAGGAGAACAGAGCATCCACATCTGGATGTTCTTCACAGAAACTGAACATTCCAAGCCACAGATTTATCAGGAGGTGAAAAGAAGGAGTGAAGCACTGGGAGAGCTTTACTCCCATCTTTTTTTCCCTCCCAGACTGGGCTGTGTATAAAAATAAAGTGCAAAGAGTGCTCACTGAACTGTCAAATACACAGGACAGTCACTAATTGAATATTCAAAGCAGGACCTCAGGACCTCCCTGTACCACAAAGGTATTTCCAGGCCCAAACAAACCTGCTTGGTTTGGTGCCTGCTGTCTCACCTTTCCAAAATGAATTACAGGTAAATCTTGGGAAAATTACATTTCCCATCCATTTCAGCTACCTCTGTAGGAAGGACAGGTGTTGCATTTCTGGATGGATTCTGACATTTTGATTTAATTTCAAACCAACTAAACTCCCTGCTGTGTTTAACCAGACTCCATGATGAAGAGCTGAGACATTTCTTACACAGTTTGATACCATAAAGCAAAAAAGGAGTTTTAAACGGGAGAGCCGTTTCATGATTAGAATAGTAAGGACTGCAAACAAAAATTCTGTGGAAATACAGGTTTTAACACAGCTGAAATTTCTGCCCCTCTCCAGAATTAACCTCCAGCCTCTGCCCTTCCTTGCACCAGCACTCAGATTTGTGTAACACAGACCAGGAGCTGATGTGCTAAATGCAAACCTGACAGAAAACAGAGAGGAACACGCAATCAAAGAGGAGTTTGCAGCAGGACCTGACCTGACCCACCCCACAGCTCCTGGGCAGGCACGTGAGCCCAACCTGAGCTGCTCCCACTGCCACTTAAGGCCACTCTCATCATGTTTAATGAGCTTTGGTTTCAGCTCTGGCAGGGAGCTGGCAATCTTTGCTGGCTCACACAATTAGCAGGTGCTCTGGGTGTCCCACCACGGCAGGAGAATTGGCTGTGACTCAGGGACCAGCACTGCTGGTGGGGCTCCTCCCTGAGAGCTCTGATTGAGGAAAGGAGGGGCTACAGGAGATCTGATTCTGTAGAAAGTTTTCTTCCTCCCCAGACAGGGTCTGGATTTAAAGTTCTGCAGGGCAGTGACTGTCCTTCACTGTGTGTTTGCTCAGGGGTGAGGAGAAACTGTGCCCAACCTGACTTGGGGTAGCAGAACTCCAGACAGGTCAGCTTCTGCCATGAGACTCTGATGTACAACCTCATCATGGAATGGTTTGGGTTAGAAGAGATTTTGGAACTTATCTCATTCCAAACCCCCTGCCATGGGCAGGGACACCTCCCACTAGCCCAGATTGCTCCAAGCCCCATCCACCCCAGACTTGGACATTTCCAGGGATCCAGGGGCAGCCCCAGCTCCTCTGGGCATCCCGTGTTTCAGTTTTATTATTAGGAGATAACAGTTCCAAAAACGATCCTTAAAAGATTTCCAGGTATAATGCTTCTTCTACACCCAGAGCAGTGGAACACCAGACATAAAAATGCTCCACACTAAGATAAAATATCCCGTCCACTGGAGCAGCAAAGTGCCCACCCAGCACGGATCCACTTACGGGATTCTGGGCATTGTGTTCCTGCCTGGAGCCGTAAAAGCAGAACAGAAATAGAGCACAAAAAGCAGAACTCTGATCAATTATTGGCCCTGCAGAATCCAGACTGCTTTGGCAGATCAGCTGAAAATCTCCCAGCCTGAAGAAAGGCCTCAGTAACCAAATAAATTTTCTCTTATTGGCAGTTCCTGATAAAGATTTCAAGCACTGGGCTGGGTGGAAGGAATTTAAATGCACATTGACAATTAAAACTCTGGGTCACCACCATGCTGTACTAATGCCAGTTTATGTTAATTTTGTGTCATTTGTGTTCTGTTCAAGAACTTTGTTATTAATTATCGCACAAACTTCAGTTAATAATCAATTCATGCCACAATTATCGTATCAGTTCTGCTGCCTAATTAAAAACCGGTGAGTGATTGGAATTCCAATATGGTGATCCAGGCACAGGCTGCAATCCTAAACAAATATGAGTGTGAAGTTACTGAACAAAAGCTTATCTAAGCTTTAATATCAACTGGCAAAACTCTTTCACTCTGGATCATTAACTTCCAGCCCTATTATTACATACAAAATGCCCAATTTCTGCTAATTCCCAACGCTAATTCCTTTTAATCATTATTTTGTATACATTGTGTTAAGGCTTTTCGCTTGTTTACATTTGCATAATTATAGCAATTGTCTTCTAAGCTTCACTCCGCTGAAATCATTCTAATTTGGGATTTAGCCCATTTTTAAAGATTAGTCGACTTCTGTAGAGCAGCGTTTCTGGGATTGGCATTGCCTGGACCTTGTGTAAGTCAGACAAGCACAGGGAGCAGTTTGGAAGGCGCAGGAAAGGGACAAAGTGGAAAAAGGCCTCGGAATGGGGCGTTCAGCAAAGATGTGAGTACAACACAGCAGACAGAGCTTCTCTGGGATACCCTTTCCTTTATGGATGGAGTAACCCTGGGAATATCACTCACAAAGCACTGGAGCAGCAGTTCTGATGCCCCTGAGGAACTACTCCTCTGAGGAGCTACTACTTCCTCAGAGTAGAACATCTACATCTTCAGGAGCAGAACATCTACTCCTGCTCGGAAATCCTGCTTTGCCCCTCTCTCCTCAGAGGACACCTTGAGTATTAGGTGCAGTTTTGGGCATGTTAAATTATCAGAGAATGTCCAAAGGAGGGCAGTGGAGATGATGAAGGGTCTGTGAGGGGCTGAGGGTCTGTTCAGCTGGAGAAGAGGAGCCTGAGGGGAGACTCATCCCAGACACAGCTTCCTGCTGAGGGGAAGAGGAGGGGGATCAGTGACAGGACCCAGGAAATGCCTGGAGCTGGGGCAGGGAGGTTTAAGTTGGATTTCAGGGCAAGGTTTTTCCCCCAGAGGGTGCTGGACACTGGCCAGGCTCACCAGGGAATGGGCACAATCCCAAGAGCTGCAGGAAAGTTTGGACAACACTCCCAGGGATGGGATTTTGGGGTGTCTGTGCACAGGAGCAGGACTGGATAACCCTTGTGGTCCCTTCCAACTCAGCATATTCTGATTTTCTTTTTTTTCTTTTTTCCTCACGTTCCCACTAAAGCAGCTCCAGCCTGGAGCCATCCCCAGGCTCCAGCAGGGAACAGCAGTGAGGACTCATCTCTCTCCTCATCCATGGCCTTATCTTCCTTTAGTGCTCCTGTTATGCCTTGATCATCCATCAGCCTGACTGCTTCCCTGGCAAGCTTCCTGCCTCTGATCTGCTCAAAAAACTTTTTGTTAGTAGGTTTTCCACATCCAGTAAGTGCTCGGAATCTGCTTGGCTTCCCTTCCGCTTTTAAATTGAGAGGCTGCATTTTTTTCCTTAAAAAAAAAAAAACCAACTCCAACCCAAACCAAACCTAATAACTCCTTTGTATGTCAGTTTATATTTTCTTTTTGGCATATCTTCCTGAAAATAATTATGTTGTGCATATTTGTGTTGAGTAGTAAAATAAGTTGTTGCCCTTAAAGCATCTAAGCCGCCTACAAACATATTCCCCTCTTAGCTGCTCCTTTAATTTCCTTTTAATTATCTTCCTCGTTATTAGGCAGTTCCTCTGTAGGTGCATTGATTTTTAAATGTATTTTTTCCCCCTCCTACAAGGATCCTCGCTGTTGTTGTAACTACTCCAGGCTGGCTTCTTCTCACACTGGTTGAAGTGGATGAAGGACTGAAGTAACTGAGGAATTCTCCTTCCTTGTGCCAAGGGTTTTATTGTCACAGAGAGTTTGTGGGATGGAGCACCTGGCTATGGCACTGTCAGCCTGAGCAGGGATCACCCAGCTCTCCCCTCCTGGGCTTTTTATCATCCCTGGGGCTGTTTCATCATCAGCACCTCGAATTCTCCCATTGCTGGGAACTGATGTCTCGAGGTTTGGCCATTACTTTATTATTGATTTCTATTTCTATTATTATATTTCTGTTCTTGGACTTCCCATGATCCTTCCAAGTCAGGAGATTCCCTGAATCTCAGATTCTGTCCCCTGAGCTTTCACCATATGGTGAAAAGGGTGAAATGGTTTCATGCTGGTCACATAAAAGCACTCCCAGGGCTGGGGTCGATCTCATGGTGTGTCCCCAGGTTTGTCACAAACATTTCACATTCTTCATGATTTCCAACCTGGGCTTCACCTGACTTTCTTCCAGAACAAAATTTCCATGGCTTCTTCTTTCCAGGATGCTTTATCCTGAACTTCACCCTCTTATCTGTGTAATTATTAGTGCTGGGAGAGCAGAGCTCCTCTCTGCTGTAGGTTATCTATATTTCAAAAGCTTCTCCTCCCAATACCTACCAGAGCTTTTTCTCTGCTTTCTGCCTCTCTCTCCCTGCCCTTTGAAGCATTTCAGCTCCCTTTCATGTGCTGCCAATCCAACTTTACTCCTTCCATACCTATGCTCTGAAATATGCTGCACTACACACGCAGATGAGATAATCTGCAGCTTATTAAAAGCAGAGCTATCAAAAGACCATCAGCAGAGCTCAATAACACAAGCCAGGGGCCCTCCAATTTTATGCAAAGGAGATATTAAGAAGTTGCTCCTTTGAGAAAAAGGGATGAACTGATGTTTGGGTTGTGATCCGCTCTGTGCAGGGTGCAATTTAGGATAAAAACACAAAACAGGGCGATAGCTTAAGGATGAAACCCCATCTTGTTGCCTGAAAATTCCCAGACGTGTAAATAGACATTTTCTCCATAATCACTCCTAGAAATAAGGATCATATAAATAATCATTTAATAATATCATCTTCCCTTCCCATGCTGTAACAAATTGAAGCATTAAACTGTTTGGTGTTTGTGTCCTGACTGTGTTTTCTTTGCTTTTCCAAAATAAATAAAAAATGACTGCTGCCCATTTCAGCTACTTGTTCCTTGCCCAAACATCTCCTAGATGGTTTAGCCTATCAGAGGTGGGCCAAAAAATGAGGCTATACCCACTTAAGGTTTATTTTATCTTATTTCAGGCAGAGAAGAGCAAAAAGGAGAATTCACTCTTTGCTGGGTGCACATGTCTAGAGTGAGTAAATCAAAATAAGGCTCTTCACAGCCCAGACAAACCCTGCAAGTTCCCTCCATGTGTCACAACACCTTTTAAAGCAGCTTTAAATGTAGGACCTCTGATAAGCAGAATTTCAGTTATCTGGGACTCAGAGGCAGGAAAGAAAGAAAAAAAAAAAAAAGAAAAGACTCAACTCTTTTTTGCATACAAAACAGTCCTCAATAATTTTTTTCAAAACAAAACATCAAATGAGCCGGTTCCCTCAGATGTTGCAGATGAATGCAGTTGTCACCCTGCCAGTGTGGGAGGATCTTCTCCCCAAGGCTCTGCAGGAGCAGAACAAGGGGATGGGTCCTTTGCAGGCACCAGGAGCCAGCCCTGCTCTGTTTGCGTGGCACCAGGCTGATCTGAGCCTCTGTCCCCTTTCTTCTCCCCCTGCAGGCTCAGAGCCTTTCAAAGCCACCCCATCTGTCACTCAGCCAGCTCCTCTTCAGCTTCAGGCAGTGGCAATTTGTGTAGCTGAGGGAGGGGAGGAACCCTCTAATGAATTTCTTTTTTTTTTTCATTTCTTTTTTTTAAAATCAGGATCTTTGGGGTGTGAGTGGCCGGGGGAGGTTGATAAGGGGTGGAGGAGCAGAAGTGCTCCAGGACAGGCAGATGCCCCACACAGCCCCAGAGCTGGAGATCCTTTCCACACCAACAAAAAAATGAGCTAGATGATTTGTTCTTTTTGATTTTTTTCCCATGTGAATGATCAAAAGCAAAATTCAGTGGCATTGGATGCCCAGAGAAGCTGTGGCTGCTCCAGCCTGGAATGTCCAAAGGCCAGGCTGGACAGGGCTTGAAGCAACTTGGGATAGGGGAAGGTGTCCCTGCCCATGTAGAAAAAGATGATCTTTCAGGTCCCTTCCAACCCAAACCATTATTCTGTGAAAATTTTCTACTAAATGCTGTCAAAAATTCACATTTCAAAGCTGAAAAATTTTTAAAAAGTCATTAATTTCGTTTCTCTTTCAGTTTTCCCCAGCTCTAAGGCTGAGTTCTAGGAATTATCTCTGTGATTGCAGCAGAAGTCTCTTCCTCAGGATCAGAAAATGATTTCTGAAAGAAGGATATAATGATGCAAATGAATCAATTTGCAAAAGGTCTGCTCTGATACCGAACATACATAAAATATACATGAGCTACCCTGAATAGCAACTGTGCAGTTAGGGAAGCAATAAGTGTAATTATCATCCTGGATTTCTTAAAATACAAATTGGCATCAAATTCCAGTAGCCAATACAAGTGCAATGACAATTTTGGTTACACATAAATACTTTTTTTTTGCCTTTGAATGGGAGATAACAAATAAATGCTAAATGCAAACCATCTTGGTATGAGGTAAATCCTAATTTAAATATGATCTGTGGGACTGCAGCTCTTGTTGCTTTTAGATTTTAAAGAACAGTTCACTGTCCTACTTTTAGGGGAGAATGGGAAAGGAAACAAATCCAGGATTAATTTGTATTGATTTTTGTTATATCTCGAATTGAAATTTATTTGGATAAAGTATCTGAGAACAGTTACAGTAATTTCCAGGACAAACAATTAAATAGAAACTCAGAATCCCAGACTGGTTTGGGATGGAAAAGACCTTAAAGCCCATCTGGGGGGGCTGTGATTTTGGGATTAAGAGCAATGCTCACCACAGCTGCCTCATAGCTGCCCCTTCCAAGAAGGATTCTCAGAAAATAATGATCTGGCCAACATCAATAATTAACAGATCATGGAAAGATGTTAAAATGCCATCAGAAAGCAGGATTTGCTCCTCAACACTCGTGTCTCACATTCCAAATGCAAGGGGCACCTGCACAGGCTGTATCCTAAGGATGGCTATTACTGGGGATAAATATTATAATCTTTAATTGGTATTTGTGGTAACCTCTGCAGTTAAAACACCTGCTCAGCTTGTGCCTCCATGGGATCCCTCTGAGCTGGGGAGAAAAGATCCCTGAGGTATCAATCACCAGCAAACTGCCCTGAGATAACACTTCACCTTCCAAACAGAAATCCTAGAGAATTCCAGAGAAATCCTAGAGAATTCCAGGGCTGGCTGCCCCAGGAACAGGCTGGAACCAGGTCACAGAAACCAAAGCTGGAGAGTTTCTGTCAACTCAAAAACCCAGAGAGAACTTCCAGCTCTGGAGGACTTTGTCCCCAGCCTCAGTTTAAAAGAGAATCCTTTACAGAGGAACAGTTGCACAGATTTGAAGCCATCAGGCTGCTCTCAATTTAGGAAAGTTCTGCCCCTCCCACCTCAAAGTAAGATAGGAGGAATCACAGGCTGTGAAAATGGGAAAGATTTGAGATGGGTAACTGCAAAAGTCTTGGGTTTCTGAAATGCAGCAGCGTAAGCTTGGATTAATTGAGGCTTTTTGGAGACATGGGGAAATCAGCCATTATCCACAGAGTCCCAGATTTCTGGATATTAACCTTTGGAATGCTGGCCAAATTGGGATATTCACTTTTAGCACTGTCCTGCTCATAGGTCACTCAGCAATCCCACCCTGGGACCTTTCCAGCTGTGCCCTAAATCCCAGCCCCTCAAACCAGACCCACCAAACTTCCCACCTGCACAAAGTCTGTGCTCAAGAACCCCAACCAAGACAGGGAGTTTTGAGAGGATTAGAGCGGATCCCGCTGTGCTGCGAGGTGATGGGCAGCTCAGCAGGGAACTGAATCTGAATTCCTCAAAGGGATGTGTTTGTCCTAGAAATCAAATCCCTCCTTGGCACTGTGGGCTTTAATCAGCCCTGCTCAGTTTAGGATTTGAGCAATAAAGCAGCAGCTTGGCCCTTCCACACACAAACAGAACAATTCTGGAATGCGGGGGGATCATTTCTTAGGGAATTCTGCTGTTGTTCTTCCTCCTCATGCCCGTGTCTCAGCAATATTGAAACCCCGACGGGGAAAGGATGAAATTCATTAAATGCCTTGTATAAATCATGGATTGTTTTGCTCCCTGGCTGACGAAGAAGTTAAAAAATAAATGAGTGTACTTTGGCAGCTCTGCAGCACGTGGGTATCACCTAGTTCTGAATAATATTTACATGATTTAAGAATGGGCCGGTGCCTTGAACTGAAAATGTGAGTTTAGTGTTGAATTAAAGAGGACTAGAAATAATTAATGCAGACATCTTGAAACAACAGGATGAAGGGCTAATCCTGCCACACTTGGAATTACAAAAAACTAAATCATTTTATGTAGCTGTCAAACCTGTTTACTCGGGGGGTGAAAGAAATGCTGATTTTTTTTATTTTTTTTGTCAGTTCTGTACTTTTCGTTTGAATATAGGTCAGAGGTTTGAGTGCTGAGTAGCAGGTGATCAGAAACCCAGTTGTTTTCTAGGATAAAATTCAGGCAGTAAGGAAAAGTTAGAAAACTTTCTTCATTGTCTATTCTCCACTCCAACATCTGGAATGTAAAAGCACTGAAAGCACAGAGTTTGGATAAATTTTTTTGTGGTGCTGCTCTTCTCAACATCAACCCAAACATTATTTGGGTTCCTGCTTCTTACCAGGACTTCCCAGGTAACTATGGGAATATATGGAGCATATTTCCTGCTCTTCTGTCAGCACTTCCCAAATTCCCACTCCCTCTTGGCCCTTGTGCAGCTCCTGTTCGTGCTGGTATTGCAAGTTCAGGCCTGTGCATGATGGTTGTCATTAGAGGAAATATTTTTTGCCAGCTCCATGATGGGTTGGGTCACGATGCTCCAACCTGGAAGGGTTCCAGGCCAGGCTGGATGGGACTCGGAGCACCCTGGGATAGTGGAAGGTGTCCCTGCCCATGGCAGGGATGGAATGGGATGAGCTTTAAGGTCCCTTCCAACCCAAACCAGTCTGGGATTCTATAATGTTATAACTGAGCTGGATGGGAATGTTCTGTTAAATATATTTTTATTTAGAGAAAATGGAAAAAAAAACCCCAGAAAACTGAAAGGAAAATTTTCATTTTGCGTGGCATGGAGATTTTTCTGATTGGGCCAATAACTCCAATACCCAGCTTGTCTTATCTTGGAAAAGAAACCATTTTCAGCCAGCAAAAGAGCCAGAGTTTTGTTCTCAGTCCGTTCTCTGCAGGCTGCTGCCCTCCCAAGTCATCCCTGAGATTCCAAACTTGAATTTTCCTCCCAAATTCTGATAAACTGGTGCACGGTGGGTGCCTGAACAAGACGCCAGCTACAAAGCTGAAAACCTTTCCTGTGCAAAGGCTCATTGGGGATGGGAGTATCCAACCCCACCATCAAGTGGGATTTTTTTTTCACCCAGGAACACAAAATGCAAACTTCTCTGCACGTTTGTGGAGCCATCTGGCACCAGAGCCACAGCTGGAGCACGCAGAGGGAGCCAATTGTCATCACCTGAGCTGCCAACTTGCAGCAAAAAAAAAAAACCCACATCCAGCCAGGCTCTTTCCAGCCAGCAGGAATATTTGTGTGCTACAGGGAAGGGAAAACAGAATGAGAAATCTCCGAGGAAAGCCTAAAACAGGAAATTAAGAAAGCCCCTTTAACGATGCACATGGATTGGGAGGGAGGGAAGGCAGGACTCAGCACATAAAGCTCTTTCATGAAAATGGGAACAGGCTCGTGATGTAAAGAATAAAAACACGGCTTGGGCTGGGAACGGGAAAATGGAACAGGGAGCTATAACCCAAAGCCTCACCATGCCATAATTGAGGTTTTGCAGCTGCAGTTTGCCTTAAAAAAAGAGAATTCCTCATCAAAGGAGAGCAAGATTTCCAATTTTCCTTCGAGAGCTGTTGGACATGTGAAAGGCTTTGTCAGGTTTGTGCTGTAACCACCAAGATAAGCACCTGTTGCCTGGGGAAATACAGCCATTTCCTACCACCACGGCATTCCACACTCAGGAGCAGCAAAAGGCAAAGAAAAAGTGAGAAATGAACGTGGTAACTCAGGGCTCGTTGAGTGGCTAGTAAAAAAAAAATTTGGGAAATACCAGATTGGCTTTGTGTAAATGAGGAAATGAAGACAACCCCAGAAAACGAGGCTATTTTTACCTCATAAAACTAACTGACAGCAAGAGGAAAGGAGATTGCTGAAAGATACATTTTTTAAAACGCTGTTTATGTTCCTGCCCATCTGAAATGATCTCCCTTGATTTATTGGTGTAGGATATATTGCTGCAGCAGCTGAAGTGATGATAATAGCCCAGGAAAAATGTTGATGCTGTTATTGGATGACGGATTGAGGCCCCACGGAGCCAGCGCGGGGATTTGTCAATGTGAACTTCGCAAATGATGCTCCTGGAAGTCTGCAAACAAAGGAACGTGGAGGAGAACTGCCAGCACCTCCCACTGCTGAGGTGCACAAGGACTCCTTCCAAGGGGTGCTTCAATTAGGGATGATTAATTGCACTAATGACCCACACTCTGCCATACGGAGTGGTCACTGCAGCCATCCCAGCCTGAAATTTGTTGTGATCCCAACACCACCACTCCTCCAGTTCCCAGGGTTTTATTTACCCATCAACTGCCACAATGATGTGATTCTTCCAGCTACTTATTCTCCCAGCTTATTTCATCCTCTGAAAATACTTGTCACCTTTGCGTCCCTCAAGGGGAATTTAAATTCCTTGATCTGCGTAAATACTTATTTTCGTGTCCTAGATGTTGCATAAAGAAAGAGCTTCACAAACATTGGTAAAGAAAGACTATCAGTCAAGGTAAGTCCAGTCCATGGAGTGGGACCCATATTTTTTTGCAGTTCATGCAGCTGTAAAGCTTTTTACTGAAAGTACAGAAATGAAAACAAACAACGTCAAAACATCGCGTTCACCGAGAGACAAGCGAAGGATTTGCAGCCATGTGACAATCCTTGAGGACTCAGGTGCCAAGGCACTTGTCAATCTGCATTTCTGGAATTTCTGCCCCTTCTTCTCAATTATGGAGCAGGGCTTTAACACACAGAGCCCGTGCCACTGCTGGTGGTGATCACTCCACTGAGCACCGTGGCCAAGCCCCAGCTCCAACGCTCGCGTCACGGCACATGAACCTCAGCTGCTGCTTTTATTGGTACTGGCAGACAAAAGGATAAAAATAATCATCAGAAGTGCTACAAGAAGACAACAAATAAAGGATTTGATAATTGTGGGTAGAGCTGTCAGATGGATGTTGGAGCTGCCAACAGATGAATGTTGTGTTTGGGTGTGCAGAGACCCTTCGCGTGTTGTCAAACTGCGCGACAATGCGGATTCAAACAAACTAATGAGGCAACAGAATGTGAGTTTTTAACTGCCCCTGTGGTGCTCTGGTTTGAAATTCTGTGTCCCAGGAAGGTCAGGTGGAGCACTGGGGTATTTCCTGGGTGTCACAGACCCCCAGCACTGACCTGTGCAAAGCATTCTACATTAGAAGGCAGCAAAATGTTTGGACGCAAGCTCAAGTCCCAGAAGCAACAAGCAGGAATTGCTCCTTCCTCAGCTGGGGAGTCCTGCTGGGCTGTAGGAGCAAAGCTGATCCAGCAGATTTGTGCTGCTGAAGAACAGAGCTGCCAGTCCTCCCCTTCCCTCCCTTCCCTGCAGCCTCCTGGACGTCTCCCATGAACCAGGTCAGCGCATGAGCCAGTGGAGAACTCTGAAGAAAAGAGTTCTCTGCCAGGTTAAAACCACAAGAGAAGGATCTGACAAGGGCTGGAGCAGGGAAGGTAAAGGGAGGAAGAGAAGGAGAAGAAAGCAGGACCTTTTCTTCCTGAGGGGACAAGCTGCAGGAGTCACATTCCTTTAGCCCGGGCAGCCCACGGGGCTGACATGACCTGCTCCAACACATCTCAGCCAAGCCCTGCCTGTTATTGCAGCTCAGGTGTCTCTGAATAGAGTTCAGTGCACAGTAAAGACATCATTTGATGGGGAAAAATTCCACTGACCCATCTTCACCCACACCCCTGGACACCCCAGGTGTCGCTACCTGGGGTGGGACAAGATGATCTTTAAGGTCCCCTCTGACCCAGCCAGTCTGGGAGTCTCTGATTCCCTGATTTGTATCTCAGCTTATGAGAAGACAAATACATTTCACCTCCTTAAAAGAAGCAATCCTTACAGTACCAGGAGTTTCTAAGCAGTGACAAATGGATTAGCAGAATGAACAGCACAAAGAAACCCAAGATGGATTTTCCAAGATGGGAAGGAGAAGTGGAGAATCAGCAGAAATTATTCCATAGCTCCGCTAAAATTTGACATTCAGGTAACTAAACCAAAGCAATCAAGTTACGCTGTAAAAACTCAGAAAGGCAGAGGAGCTCCTTCTGCCAGGCCCAAGCAGGATGGGAAAAAACCTGTTCTGTGACTTTGGCTCCCCAAACGCTCTCCCATTAACCTAGGGAAAAACATTCCTTGCCACCCAGAGCCCTGTGGGGTCTCACTGGGCTGCACTGGGACGTGACAGATCGGACACCACAGGAGAAACACCAGGACACAACTCAGGCAAACAACGGGCGGCACTGGATTCCCAAGGAATTTCACCCTGGGAAAGGAACAACACCTCAGCCTGTCAGAAACACCCTGATCACTTCCAGCACCTAAAGGTCCCTCCTTAGAAGGTCAAATTCAGGCTGTTGACCCCCAAAAATTCCCCTAAGTTGCAGCCTTAAACTGCTCCGGAGTCCCTCCGATATTTTCCTAGGCACCGATAGGAATCTTCTGCTTCTATTTTCGAAAAATAGAAATGAAAATACCATTGACTTTATTTGAAAGGAAAAGCAGCCCCCATTTCCATATTACCTGCCATGCAGGAAGTGGCTGGTTTTTACCTCAGGGAGCCTGAGGATAAATAAACAAATCGGCACAAGGAAGGAGAGGAGATGAAACACAGAGGATCTGCTGGATATACATCCAAATTATTTAAAGGAGGCGCCAGGGGAGGCTCTGCCTTTGAGCTGGAGCACAATTAGCTGGGGTGAGTGGCACCTCAAGGACTGAGCCAGGGTTACCCAAAGCGGGCACTGGGATCCTCCTCCCTGCAGCATCTTGGAGGCATCTGAGCTCCCTTCCCGTGCCAGAACTCCTTGGCATTGCTCTCCAAATCAATGGCAAGGAAAGGCTCCGAGGAAAGAGCAGAGGGGGCAGGAGGAACCTGAGGTGAATGGCAGGAGATGAAAGGAAAGTAGGATTGAGGAACGGCACAGATAAGAAAAAGTCCAGGAAAAAAACAAAAGAGGTTTTCCAGGTGTTCTCGTGAGGTGTCTCCCAAGGGCAGAAATCTCCCTGCTGGCTTCTCCCTGAGGATTGTTTTGTTGTTTTGGGTTTAGGTTGGGGGATTTTTTTCAGTTTTTTGGGGGGCAGAGCTCACGGGGTAGCAGGCAGCAGAAAGGAAAGCAGCACTTTTTAAGTTATCTGCAAACAAAGAGGGATCTGTGGGCTCAGTCTCGAGAGTGATGGAAATAGGGGTGGCCTGAGCCAATCCTCACACCTGTCACCTATGGAATCATGGAATATCCTGATCTGAAGGGACCCACAAGGATCGTCACAGTCCAACTCCATCACTTTCCTCCTTCATCCCTGACAAATTCCAGGCTTTTTGTCTTTAAAGTAGGGCCTGGTCCCTTACTGCTGTTCGGGTTCCTTACAGACCACGTTATCTGCAAATTAACAGGGGCATTTGGCTCTTTAAATTGGCTTTATCATTGAAAAAATGTTACATTTCTGAATGCACTGAATTTTAGATTTCAAATTTTAGATTTTAAGCCTAGAACTGAAAAGCTCTTTGCCATCTGGAGGTCAAGTGGTAACCCATGTGTTCACACTTTGCTACAGACTTGCCTGAGAAGAATTAAAAAGTTAAACCTTGATATACTTGGGGGTAAAGCATCC
>VZSR01003282.1:2125270-2137641 GCA_013398615.1 Brachypodius melanocephalos | reverse complement strand
GGCACTTTAAGGAGCTCTAAGGTCACCCCAGAGCCTTTTGTTCTCCAGGCTGAACAACTCCAAATCTCTCATCCTTTCTAAGAACATGGAAAAAGATTTTCCTTCCCTGCTTTGTACCGAAAATACCCCAGAACACCAAGGGCACCACCTAAAACCGAGAGAGGCTCTGCTGCCCTGTGAACCCCCCCAGAGGCAGGCAGCTCTGAGTCCTCCTGTCCAAACCACCACTGAGACCCATTAAGGAGCTCTAATTGATCATCTCATCGTGGGCTGATAAATCCCAAACGCTCCAGTTCCTTCCAAACAATCGCAATTCCCTGGGCGCTGCTGCGAAAGCCAACCCTTGACACAATGATTTACTGGCAGTGCCAGTCACTGTCTGGCTGTGGGGCTGCCTGGACATCCTCCTCTCCTTCAGAGTGACTGATACCCTGCAGCACCGACAGCACAACAAACAGCTCCTCCAGACGACGCAAAAATATCTTGACAAGTTCAGTTCCTTTAACCCCCGCAGCCCCAGCACGGCACCTTCCCGGGGTTTGCTGCAGAGCACGGGGGAAGGACAGCGGGGCTCCCACTGCCTGCGAGCTGCCAGCTTGGGAACATGTGCTCTGGAAGTTGGGAAGTTGGGGAATTCCTTCAGAATAGGGGGAAAAAATTTAAAATAATTTTTTTTTTTTTTTTTAAATCACAACTTTTCAACTCTTCTCCTGTGTTGCCAGGGAGGGGAAGCACGGGAGATTTCTGACAATTTTTTTGAGTTTGCTCGAGGTTTTTAATGTTCGCAAATTGAATGTAGGCCAAAAATCTGGGGATTTAGGTATTTACTTAGGCATTTATTTAATTTAATTACTTTATTCAACGGTAAATATATTTTTCCCAGTGAAATTGCTATTCCAGTCAATAATATTTTGTTCTATGGAAGTCTTGTAGCGAGAGGACAATGGGGAATGGCATCCCACTGCCAGAGGGCAGGGTTGGATGAGAGAATGAGGGGAAACTCTCCCTCATTTTCCTGGCCAGAAGTTTCCCTTTTAAACCATCCCAGCCATCCGTGTACAACCAAAGGCATCAAAGCACCAACACGAACTGGATGAGCTTGCAGAGCATTTGGCCCCTAATTTTCACATCCCTAGCAGTATTGGTAACATTTTTTCATCCTGCCTAACACTTATCTCTGATTTCTTCCCTATGGGACTCTGAGATGTGCTGGAACTGAAGGAGGAGTTTGTGCTGAGTTCCACAATGCCTTAATCCCAGCTCTCCCTCTGGTATCCTTCCTGGGATGATGATTTCCAGCTCTCCAGCACCCCTCTGATATCCACTGGTGAAACCAATGGAAGGTTCAGAGTGGCTGAAAGGTGCCAGTGAAAGAAATCTTCTGCTAATTGGCTTCAGGCTGCAGCAGGGAAACCTTTCTAGATCTCCCTCTAAGCAAAGAGGGAAAAGGAATACGAGATCAAAACTGAGCTGAACGTGTACAAGCTGGTGCTGTGGCTAATGCTGGAGGATGGCAGAGGTTCAGGCTGTGCTGGGACAGAGATTCCAACCCACTTTGAAATCTTTCAGTGGAAGCCTTCAGTTTTAGCCCATAAACACTCCCAGTGACAACCCACAGACAAGCCAGAAGATTAGGAGAACACAAGTAGGATAATTAATTTCACACAGACACCAAAGCTCTGCAAGAATTTAGGAAATTAATGATTTGTTCATGTTGATGTGGCCTCCTTCCCTTGCTCCAGTTTTTCCAGAACTTGGGCACTGAATGCCCTTTTGCAAATCATTTTAACCAACGAGCTGCTGCAAACCAGGCACAGAAAAAGTAAAAGAAAAACAAATCAGGGGCCACAGAGGTGGATTTGGGAGGAATAATTAGAAGCGTTTCAATTAAATACACATAGTGAAGCCAAGCAATACCTATGGGCAATATATCTGTCAACACACACGTGAAGGATGTAAACAGAAAGAACGGAAAGATTTAGTGCAGCTCACTGGGCATAGCTGGGAGTGGTGTGATTAGATTAAGAAAGATAACTCAGGTTGAATTTGAAGAACAACTTCCTGACAGTGAAAGGTTTCAGCTTCAAACACGCTCCCAAGGAAGCAGCTAATCCCCACTCTTTAAAACATGACTGGGCAAGAGCCCTCGTACCTGCACAGTGGGGAACGGGGCAGCTTCTGCCAGGAGATGGACTGGGAAATTAAATAAGCCTTTAATTTCTTTAATGCCTGTGAATCTCCCAGTGGGGAGAAGAAAACAGAGAGGCAAAGAGCCAGGTGGGAAGCAGAGAGGCAGACCTGTCCTAAAGTCAGAGTTCACTGGATTTTCTTGGAGAAAATAGTTTGGTGTTCCAGTAAAAGAAATAAAAAAGGATGCCAGGGAGAGGGGGTGGAAGTCTTGGGATGGAGCTCAGCATAACCCGGCAATTTATTATCAGAGAGCTATGGAATGGTTGAGGTTGGAAAATCCCTCTAAGATCAGTGGGTCCCACCCTTCCCCAGCACTGCCAGGGCCACCACTGATCCCTGTCCCCAAGGGAGACCTGTACATGGGCCCTGAACAACTCCAGGGATGGTCACCCCACCTCCTTCCTGGGCAGCTGTGCCAGTGCCTGGCCACCCTTTCAGGGAAGAAATCGTTCCCAGTGTCCAATCCAAACGTCCCCTGGCACAGCCTGAAGCCATTTCCTCTCATCCTGGGGATATTATTTCTCTCAGGGTTTCCAAGCAGCTCAGTCCGTGGAAGCATCTCTCTGGTGTTACACGAATTTTCCTCTTAGAGCAAGCCTCAAACACAGGGCTGAGCAGAACTTCGTGAAGACTCAGCCTCAGCCTCCCTTTTCCAGAGTCAATCCAGCAGGGATGTGTGGATCCCTCCTTCTGCCCTGCTCCATTCCCCGCTCCATCAGCTTCTCCTCATCCCCTCCACCCTCTCCCCACCACCATCCCAGCAGAAAAAAAAAAAAATTAAAAAAGGGATGAGACTTGCTAAGTCTCATTATCCTGCTACACAAATTAAATCAACTAAGGAGAGGCAAACTGAAGAGCTTTGCCCAAGGTTACAATCATATTCAGAGGCAAAGCCAAGACTAGAGCTGGAATCCTGCTTCCTCCTGGAATGTTTAGACTACAGCTCCTGCAGCAAATGCTTTCACACTTTATAGTGTTTACTAACTTCATAATGTCTGCTCACACACTGCTCTGCCTGCAGGAGCTACACCAGAGGGAATTTAATCAATGGGAAATAAATGCCATTATTAGGAATTGGGTAAGGCAGCACTTAAGGGGTAGTCAGGCAGGTTCTGTTGTTTCAGGAAAAAGCCAACAGTCTTGGTATTGCTGTAAGGGTGGAAAAAAAAAAAACCCACAGGGATTATTCAGACTTTACTTGGAAGGTCCTGGAAGTGCAAATCACCATCCATCATCTTTATGGTGCATCACATCACCTGAGGTATGAAGTAATCATCTAAAAATGCACTGCCTGACACGGCCATGGTTACAATCAATAACCTCTACCATTGGAAAACATAAAGGAAAATCTTTTATTCTACTGATGTCTTGTTGTTATACAAAGGGCTCCATTACCAGCATGGCATAAGTGCAGAACTCACCTGATGAGGATTGGAAAGCATCATTTCAGAAATAAAAGTGCACAACTCAATAAATCTGTAAATCATCACCCCAGATCTCTGACTGGCTCCGGATTAACTCTGGGAATATCAAAGGTGCTTCAAAGCTCAGTGCTCTCCATGTTTGCACACAGTGTTTGCCAAGTTCTTATTTACAGATATGCATTCAAAAATATATGGAGAAAGGGAAATTGATGCCACATTCCTGCACTACCAAGCCCAGGATCTCAAGTCTCTGCTTGGAGATGATTCCAGCCAGCACAGCCGGGGAAAAAAAATGGGAATTGCACAGGCTGGAAGAACTAATGCTGCAACTTAAACTCAGAGGTTTATCTCTGCAATCCAGCTCACACAAGCTGAAGCTGCTTCTCCAAGGGAATCTCAGTTACTGAGCTTGGAAAGGCCCAAAACCCCCCTTTAATCACCCATTCCAGGCAGGATCTGGGGACATGGTGGGCAAACACCCAGCATTCCAAAGGTTCCTGACTGAATTGCCACAGGCTGGTTCTTAAGGGGGAAAATGAAGGATTTTGGAATGGGGAAATTGGAAATGAACACAGAAATAGAGAATATTTGATAACATAGGATAATTAGAAATGAACATAGAAAAATATTCTCCACATAGGAGTAACACACAGGCACATCAAGCCTTATATGTAAGTTGAAACCACATCTATCTGACTTATATGCTAAATACTGTATTTTATGCTATATTTTCTATTATATTTATGTATATATGGGTGAGTGCATGATGCACGAGTGCTGTTTTTTTAGGGAAGGGCCTCCCCTGCTGCTTTTGGAGAACTGGAGGAGGCAGGAGGGGAGATGAGAAGGGTGGAGATGTGCTACAGAGCATGAAAACACGGACTGGGACTGGGATGTGAAGCTCTGGCTCTCCTTTTACCTTTTTTTTCTTTTTTTAAGGGTAAGAGGCACTTCATAGAATCACATAATTATTGAATAATGGATTATTCTGAGTAGGAATGGACCTACAAGGAAGGGACACCTCCCACCATCCCAGGTTGCTCCAAGCCCCATCCGACCTGGCTTGGAAATCATCATCCCAGGAATCTTCTGTCTCAGGATGGTGTTTCCCTCCTGTAACTTTTCCACACGTGATCAGACTCCCTCTCTCTCTCTCCCTCTCTCAGTCTCATTCTTTTTTCACTCTTGCAAAATACTCCCAGCTTCAATTGCAGCGTTTGGAGCCAACACGTCTGGCTGGAGCTGCTCTGTCATTCAGAGTCTTATTATGCAAATAAAACATAGACAAGCTGTAAGTTCCAGTTGAATCCAAACACCCCGGAGCATCCAATAAATGGAGACGTCTAAAAAACAGAGCTCCGTGGATGACACACATTTGTCATCCAGCTGAGAAATCCGAGATAGGAAGATGAATAAGAGAGAATTTACAAATGTCAAGAAGCTTCAGGATGCTTTCCCCCCGTTTCTGTTGCTTCAGGGAAGAGTTGAGACCCAGGAATACAAAAAAAAAAAAATCCCCTCGTGGAATGGCAAGCTGTGTTTGCACTTCTTTCTTTCCCTGGAAGCTGATCTGGGGAACGAGGGGTTTCACTTGGGAGTTGTTATTTTTGCAAATATTTCTTACGTTCCTAAATCGGAGGTGAACAACTTCAACAGACCTGTCCCAAACTACACTTCAGCTGCTTTACAAAAGGAAACAAAAAATTAGCCAATAAAAGAGACAGAAGTTAAATATCAAACATTTTCTTAATGTTTTGAAAGCACGATTACCATTAGACCATGGGCTGAGGCCTGTGCTACAATAACCAATATTTTAAACCAAGAACGAAAGCCACAAAATATCAATTAACATTAATGGACAACAGAGAAGATTCTAATTAATATTTCTAATTTAGCAATAACCCGTTGTTAATATTGAAAATATTAACAAGGAAATTACCAGTTTCTAATTGGCAACATCAACAAGGTCCAAAGGCCTCCAAACAGCAAAAGACACTGATGTGCCTACCAATTTAAGGAAAAGCCCTGCTGAATTTCTGGATTACAGAATTTGTAGCATTGTAGCAGGGTTGAAATGGGTGTTCAGAAGTGAAACAATTTCAAGTTTGAAATGCAGCAGGTTTAGAAATGGCTGGGATGCCTCACCAGTACAGACCAGTCCCTAAATCCCATCAGTTCCGGGCAGTCCGATGTGATCCCAAGGGGTGCTGGGGGGAGCCAGGAGGCTCTCGGTGGGTGAGGAGTGGTGCTGGGAACCACTGGCTGCCACGAAATCAGTGTTTCTGGAGGTTTGCAGCTGGTTTCGGATCAAAATCAGTGGATCCCTGGATGTGGGGGATGGAATATTCGTGCCTCATCTGGAGGCTGAACAGCAGCAGAGGTGAGCAAGGCAGGACCGACCCAAGAGCACCGAAAGAATTCCTGCAGATTCAGGGGTTTCTTTATCCCTACTGACTGTGGGATTGTGAGCGGCCACTCCAAGGGTCTCTCCAGCTGCCCCAATCCCAGGGCTGTGGAGCTGGCAGGGCCCCCCAGGATCCCCAGCACTGGGGGCAGGGGGGTTCCTCCCCTTCCAGGAGCCTCCCCCAGGGATCAAAGCACCTCACTGAAAAAACTCCTCTGTATCAGTTTGTCCCTGGTGGTCACAATATGGTTCTAAATTATTAAAAACATGAAGAATCCCAAGTCCCATCCCCTCAGCTGCCACAATAAATCAGCAGAGCTGCCTCAGCAGGCTCAGCTCAGTTTCCAGCAGATGATAGCAGGGCTTTGTCTCCATTTCCTTCAGCGCCTGCGAGGCTGCTCCCGCTGGAAAAGTCACAGGGCACCAATTAACGGAGGGAATTTTTTCACACATTTGCTGCCAGCGCTGTCACGTTTCCTCAGGTCGTCCCTAGCTCCCTACAACTGCAAAATGAAGGCTATGATATAAATGCAGAGGTGAGATAAAATCAGATTCCGAGATTATTTACTGTCTCCGGTGGTTTTCCCACTGGAGCGAGGCTGCTGATATCCCTTCTGCAGGGCTCGTGTGCCTTTCACTGGCAGCAGTGACCTCAGGAACAGGTGGTGCTTTGGAGAATTGCAGAAAAAAAGTATCCATAATAATAATTCCAAAACAAGCTTGTTTTTTTTTTTTATTTTCCCAAGCATATTCCAGCATGTAAAGAGGCAAAGGAGGGAAGTGTCTTGTATTTATTTTTACTGGAAAAGCGTGATGGACTGGTCCTGACATCACTTTGTTTTGCAGAGGCTCAGCTTAGATATAATTACAGTGACAAAGAGAGTTCCCCTCCCTCGGACGGGCGCCGGAGCAGTGCCAGGGAATTCAGGGATGCCTGCACTCAGCCAAAAGGGATTTATGGATTACAGAGCAGCCCGAGCCTGCACCAGTGCAAGGGCTCAGGAGATCCCAAAAGGTGTCAGCACTGGGAATGCCTTGACACTCTTGCTTTGGAAGAGACCCAGGGATTTGTATTCATCCACGGACGTCATTTTCAAAAAAAAAAAAAAAAAAAAAAAAAAAAAAAAGTTTAATTTTAACAATCAGTGGTTGAGTGAAGTCCTGTAGTAAAACTCTGCTCGTAGCAGCAAGTGGCATTGCAACAAATAGAAATTGTTGCTTTTGATAACAGCAGTTATAAGCAAATTTCATCAATTTGATCACTCTTAAGAAGGGATAGACTGAAGAATGGGACTGAAACAGGCTTCTCCTGGAGCATCCCAGGGAAGACCATCCACATCCCCCTCAAGAGAGGAGGATCTGCTCCCTTTCTTCTCTTTACACAGTGTTCATTCTCTTCCCCCAAGTAGCAAGAGCAAACAGCCTCGAGCTGCACCAAGAGAGGTTTAGATCGGACATTAAGGAAAATTCCTCCATGGAAAGGACTGTCCAGCCCTGGTGCAGCCGCACAGGGCAGAGGTGGAGTCCCCATCCCTGGAGAGATCTCAAAGCCACGTGAATGTGGCACTTGGGGACACGGGGCAGTGGTGGCCTTGAACTCGATGATCTTGGAGAGTTTTTCCATCCTAAACCATTCCGTGCACCCTTCCCCTGCCTCTTCCCAGGAGCCACGCTTTGGCATGACAGGGAACATTCATTACTCTGTGTTTGCACAGTTCCCAGCAAGCAGAGACCTCCTTCTGGACAAGCTGGAGGTTGTTGGAATAAAAGGATCAATAAGGAATTAGGACAGCATTAGAACTCAGCTGGGGGCTCACTGAGGTGTGGCTTCACGCTGGCAAACTTTGGTTGAGTATTAGATTGTCCCATTATCTTCACAGAATTGTCAAATAAGGCCTTTGCGACAAAAATGTACCAAAAAGCTTGAGAAAAACGTGTAAAATCCTGAATAAAACTAATTTATAATGTGAAGTTTAAAATATTCTGATTTCACCACCACCTCATTTAATGAACTCAGAGCATTTCCCAAAGGCCCTGGTGAATTTTATCTCCCTTACATCCTCCAGCCACTAAAAACCCTCCCTGGGATTGACAAAACTTGAACTTCAGTGTATCCCAAATGGGCTCCTTGATGGTTTTGCCTATTGTGTAGAGGACAGCCCTGAGCTTTTAGGCTTTCTCCCTCTTTTATTTTTTTTCCTCAAGAATGCTGACTTTCATGAATATTAAATCCCATTTCCCAAAAGCAGCTATTTATTGAGCCTGTTTGCCCTTTATTACCCAAAAAACAGAAAGCTTGTATTTCTCCTTGCTGTGTAAAGATGCTTCCTAAGTAATCCAAGACGCTACTTTCATGTTTGTTCAATAAGTATTTCAAGATGTTGCTATTTTGATAATGTGCTGACTGAGACATAATTCACAGCGATGCAAAGTTTAATAATATCTCCAAACTCTGATAGAAAACAAGCTCCAGCTCTGGAGCAAAGCATTTTTCTGAAATTTTTGGTGGAACGATCCAGAACCGTTGTTACCCAACGCGGTTCCTACATGGACGCATTAAAAAAAAATAAATCACCTAATTCCTGAGCTCACACAAACAAAAACACACCTCCTGCAAGGGAGGAGGATGGAATGATAATCCCTCACGGAGGAGATCCCTTCCCATCTCTCTGAAGAAGGAATTGCTCAATTCGTTCCACTCACAAATCCCTTCACCGATTAATTCTCCATTCCTTTAACAAGGAATTCTGATCTGACCTCCACAAGGAAATACAGGGAAGGATGACAGTCATGGATGACAGTGTCATTTCCTGGCCTTCTTGCAGGCTGTGCACTCAGGAATGTTTGTCTTTCACCACCTGTTCTGGCGTTCAAACCTGCTGGAAGTTTTCACAGAACCACACAACCCCAAAATGGTTTGGGCTGGAAGGACTTTAAAGCTCACCCCAATTATAAAGCTGGTCATCAATCTGGCACTGTTTTACCCTCTGCCGTGGGCAGGGACACTTTCCACTATCCCAGGCTGCTCCAAGCCCCATCCAACCTGGCCTTGGACACTTCCAGGAACGGGGAGTCCACAATCTTCTTTTGTTTGCTAATCAAAGATGGAAAGGATTTATTTGCCTTTAAATGCCTGCCATTAAATACATCCTAAAAAAATATCCCCTATTCCTTCACTTGCTGGGATTTTCAGAGCCTTCATGCATTTTTTCCTCCCAGTCTGGTAGGAAGGTATCTCTTTCCACATTTAAAACAACAAGCAGAAATTTAGGGAATTCGTCCCTTCCACAAAATCAGAACATTTGACAACAAGGTCCAATTTTTGCCAAGCACAATCAGAATCCAGGAGGATTTCTGAAGGAAACCTCCCTCATCTCCAACCACCTCTTCCTGGAGGCTCCATAGCCATCAGGCAGGATGGCAGAGACTCCTTTAGTCTGTGTGAGAACAATGCAGATTTCAGCATCTGATGCTGTTCCACAAGAAGAGCAAAAAAAGAGAAAGAAGAGGAGAAAAAAGGAGAAAACCTGTGTGACACTGGAATGTCCTGCGAGCCCCACCAGAGTCACACACATCCCAGAGGAAATCACACCAGAGCAGGGCATGACTTTATCCTTCTTCTGCCTTAGCTGTGTCCCAATGATTCCTTGGGAAGGCTGACCTGGAACAGGGACTGGACAGAGCCAGAGAATAAAGCACGGATTTATTGAAAGGCCTCCAGGATCCACCTTGGGCAGGACAGGGCCTGACCAAGGCTACACCCAAGGTGGACCCAAAATGGTCACAAAATGGTCACAAAATGGACACAAAATGGACAAACAGTCACGAGGTCTCACACTTTGATCAGTTTTGGTCCATTTGCACATTGGGGTTGAATTGTCCCATTCCGGCTCCAGGTTGTGCAGTCCCATCCTTCTTGTTCCTCCCTTCAGCCACCCTTGGTTGTGCTTTGGGGCTGAAAGTTGTCCTTGGTGTGCAGCAGGAAAAGGATTTGTTTTGTCTCCCTGTTCTCTGTAGAGAGCTCACCAGCACTAAACATGAGGCTCAGAGCTACACCTAAGCAGCACAGAACCTGAAAAACATGAAGGCTAGAGCTGAAGGCATCAGCGGCACGTGTGAGGAGCGCGGGATCGGGGCAGGGAAGGATGCAGGAGGGATGCGATGTTCCGGGCTCGGCGGCGGCACCGTGCGCGGCTTTTGCCTCCCTGCTCCAGTCAGGGAGCCCCATCTGTGCCTGGCAGTCCCATCTGTCAGGCAGAGATGATTCCTCCTGCAGATCCTGGTGACGGCGGCTCCGTGCTCGGATCCGCGGGAGAGGCAGCACGGGGAAGCGGAAGGAATCATGAAGGCGTTTCGAACACACGGCGATCGTTCCGCTCAGATTTATTTCGCAAAACGCATTCAGATTAAAAAAAAAATTGATTCTAAGGTGAAGGTGAGGAGAGGAATAAAGACTCCAGTCTCGCTGCTTGCCTTGTTCCTGTCCACAATTCATCTCATCCTGCTTTCAAGGGCCTGGGATGTCTTGGCATCTACCCTCAGATTAAATCTTTTCCTTTGTGGGCAGAGAAATAAATCAGGATGGGCTTTACCTGCTGCTCCAGCACTTTTCTCCTCGTTCCAACTGCCTCACCATGCAACTGCCTTTTATCAATCTCACTAAAACAGAGCTTAAATAAAACAGAACTTGGATAACTTCACAGAAGGATCCCTTCCTCTACCTATGTGCGGAGCACTTTACCCTACTAGCAGCAAGTACTACATCATCTGCAGAGTTACAAATCCAATTTACACACCACAGTGGGTTTGCAGGTACTACAAATTCAGCAGTCAATGGAAGTATGGAAATTTGGTCTGGATATTGTGAAAAATTTCACCTCTGAAGGGGTGGTCAAGCATTGGAACAGGTTGCCCAGGGAAGTGTCATCACCCCTGGAAGTGTTGAAAAAATGTGTGGATGTGGCACTTGGGGACACAGATCAGTGGTGGCCTTGGTAGTGCTGGGGGAATGGTTGGACTCAATGGTCTGAGAGGTCTTTTCCAACCTGAACCATGCCATGATTCTAATTTACACAAGAAAAAAATCTGCTCAGTCAAAACACTTCTTTTTTTTCTCATTTTTTACCTCATGGCATGTAATGCCCCCTCTGTAAACTCCCATTTGTTCCATAATTACCTAAACATTCCAGTCTCTAACACTCCTCACCCAGGAGCCCTCAGGAACTTTTCCATGGTATCAATCTCTCCCCAGCTGTACATTATGAGTGAGCAAGATGTAACAAATTAAAGAGTGGTTTGAGAACATTAAAATGCCAAACATATTGAAAAATGCTAAACAAAAAATCTGGGTCTTCTGCCTCTCTGCATGAATCACTGCCAACAACTACAACCTGATCTGTAACAGCAGAAAATTACAAACAGGAAAAAGGAAAACAAAAAAAAATCTGCCTTGAATGAGCGAGCCCTGCTCTAGCTCTGCTGCTACGCCAAGGAGCACATTAAAAATGGAAATGGGACTAGCAGGAGGAGAGGGTCATGAGGAAAACAAATGGGGACAGAGCCTTCAGTCATTCACAGAACAAATATTCCGGAATCACAACTCAAGGAAAGCTTGTTTTCCAGCCATTCCAGTAATCAGCTACGCTAAACAAACCATGCTTTAGACCGAAAACTGTGTAAAATTACCTAATTCTCCCATTATAGGCAGGAGGATCTATGTATAGCAGGGGAGGAACGAGCCCTGGGTGCCCTTACCAGACTGTGCTCCGTTGGCAGTGTTGTGTGGGATAAATCTCTCCTCCTCGGAGCTCTCTCCCCGCTTCCTGTGCCTCTCTTATGCAATGCACACTAAAATAGGAGAGTTTTGCTTGCCCTTTCCCAGCTGTCTTTCCCCAGAGACTCTGGAGGATCGGGTAATACCCCAAACCTCATTAAAAGAAAAGAACTGGAATTGAGAAGTGTTTATACCCTGCTGTGGGGATGCAGTGGTGAGCGGTTGGTACTGTTCACCTGACCATCAGTGCAGATGGATGGGACCAGGGAAGGGCAGGGATGGAGCTGCTCCTCCATGACAAACAAAAATTCCAAACCCCATGGATGGGATCTCCAGCCTGGAAAGAGCCCAAAGCTTTCACTGGAAACCTAAAATTGTTTGTGTAAAGACAGACCTGTGCCAACAGCAGAGCTGAACCAAATGGAGCTGAATCCTTGGCCAACATCTGACCACTTTTTAACTTACATAGATGAATGCTGATGTCTGGAGAAGAGAAAGCTCCAGGGAGAGCTCAGAGCCCCTTCCAGAGTCTAAAGGGTCTCCAAGAGAGCTGGAGAGGGACTGGGGACAAGGGATGGAG
>VZSR01003282.1:2106347-2116971 GCA_013398615.1 Brachypodius melanocephalos | reverse complement strand
CCAAGGCCAGGTTGGACAGGGCTTGGAGCAACCTGGGAGAGTAGAAGTGTCCCTGCCCATGACAGGGGGTGACACTGGATGAGCTTTAAGGTCCCTTCCAATTCAAATCATTCTGATACTTTTACTCTACAACTCCTAAAGGATTGTTTTTCACCTTGATACTAAACACCAACAGAAAGTCACACCAAGGGAGCAGCAGCCCAGCTCCCAGAATGGGAAGATGCAAAAAGTAAACACAAAACTCTTCCAACATCAGAATTTAAAAACCAACTGATATTTCTTAATGTCATCAAGGTCTGGGTTTCTGCTGCTCCTGGAGAAAGCCTGGCTGGTTGAGCTGACATCTCTGCTCAAGCCCTTTTTGCAGCATTGTAAAATGAGAATAACCAGTAATACAATGTATATTTATACTATAATTTCAATCATTAAATAAAATGTCACTGTATACATACACACAGCTGCTTTTTGGAGAGCAACAGTAATTTCCTGCTTTTCAATGACTTGAACAAATGTGGTGAGTTTTATTTAAAAGTCTTTCTGCTTGTTTCTTAATTGGTGAATTCTTGTGCCAAAGCGCCCAAACAATTCGGAGAATTGCGAGGAAAAACTGAATTAACTTTCAAACGCTCAGTGGCACAATATGCCTGTAGGAGTTGGAAAAGCACAAAGCCAGGCAGTAATCTCCTGGTTTCCTTCCTGCTGGTAATCCTGCCTGGCCTGGAAAGGGTTCTTACACTTGAGGTGGAACAGCTGACAAGAGCCCAGTTATCTGTGCATCCCCTTAGAGGTGATGAAATCACATTGTCATTGCCAGAACAGGCTTTCCCACATTGTTGTATTTTTATAACCCTAAAACACCTGTTTTCTTTGCAGGAAAAAAAAAAATTAAAAAAAATCCCTTTATGGAAAGTGATTACACTGAAAAAAAAAGAAACAATTCCCAGTGATATCTTGTGGTCATGGCCCAGCAGGAATTCCCCAGGGCTTATGGATGAAGCAGAGATCAAAACCCTCAGGACTAAATTATGCCCTAAGCCTCCAGAGCCACTTGAAATTTATAAAACCCACAAATTTGCAAAGTCTGAAGATGACCAAGAGTACCTACTCATGTTCAAAAATTTAATAATTAAATTATTGCCCTTAATTTAATTGCCTTTTCCCTATTTCCCATGGAAGGCTTGGCTCTGGGTTCATATCCATAAGAGGTGACTTTCACTCCCCGTAAAGATTTACATTTGATCACCAGAATAGTACAAAGGATTTCACACAAATCCTCCTAATTTGCTGTGCATACATCACTGCCATCACTCTTCAAAAGCACTATTTTGTCTGCTACTTGCAATACTCTTTAGCTCACAAACACACACACACAGATATATGTATTTATGTATGGGAAATACGTGGAGTTCCTCACCAGCTTCCTAAAAATACCGCTCATTCAAATAAAGCTGCTCCTGTGGGAAATGCACAGATATTTGGGAAAGGCAGAGAGGAGGGGAGGTTCAATCGTGGTTTTATTTATAAATATTAAATTTGGACGTTTGAGAAGTGCTGACCAGTGCAGGTCACAGCTGGCAACGGACACAGCTGTGGAAATAGTTTGATTTTGTTTATTGGCTTTAAGATTTCAAAACGCAACATTTTCAAATCCTGAAAGACTTCATATCCTTTAGTACTGGATTCATTTATAGGCCAGCCAGCAAAATCTGGATTTGAACAAGAAAAGAATCCTAATGAATACTGACAAGAATGTTACAGATCTGTCCTGGCAAGGAGACCAAGGGCTTGGACAGGAAGTGTGGCAAGTCCTACACCACTTATTTCCTATAATATTTCATTAGTGAGATCACTGGCAACAAAAAAGGCTCCAATTAATTAAAACCTGGTGCATGTGCTGAAGCTCTAGGTCGAGGTTATCACGAAATTCATCTGAGCAGAAAAACAAGCAGGCAATTAAGAGCCTGAGCCCTTTCCTCAGTGACACATCAGATTTCTATTGTCATTATTTGTGCCCTTCCTTATTCTGATTCCTCAGTCATCCAGTAAGGCCCTGAATGAAATAAATAACCTTATTAATTATGTACAGACAGGTTTTGTTGATTTCATTAATATGTATTGAATTCTGTGTCTCCATGTAAGGTCAGAATGAAGAAAGGATTTATGATTATTATCATTTCTGTTCTGGGAGTTTGTCCCAGTGATGTGAGAGGGAGAGATGTCCATGCACACATTCCCATCCATATTCCCATCTGGACAGACAAGGCAGCCACAGGATGTTTCCAGCATCTGCTTGACAACATCCAAAATAGTCAAAATATAAATAGTAAAAGCTTTGTGGGAACACCCATCCCTTTCAGAGCAAAAACTGGCATTTTTCAGTCAACCCAAACCCTGGCTGATGACACCAACACTCCACCAAACACGACCTGAGGGTTCCACATCGGAACTTTGAGGTTGGAACCGGATGAAATCCAAGGTCCCTTCCAACCCAAACCATGCCATGAACACATCAACAGGAGCAAAAAGAACCTTCAACTGCCGTGTTCAGTCCTGCACAAAGGAGGTGAAATCCCATCCCAGAAAAGCTGACAAAGTCCATATTGCCAACTGCTTCTCCAGAGGAGAGGAGAAAGAATAGAGGAGAAGAGAGGCGAGTCCAATCCACCCCTCTGGATTTCTTCTCTCTTTTCTCCATTGACTTCAGACAGCCATAATTTATTAAGCAAACTCCCTGGCACCAGCAGACAAACTCCAAGTCTCCGTTTTTCCATTACCACTCGGGGGAGAAAGTCTCCAAGAGCACAAAGGTAAAAGGGATCGATAGGGGAGGAGGAGGAGGCAGCTGAATCGCCCTGGTGTCACTCTCTGCCCCCAAGGCTGCCCCATTTCATCCCCACCCTGGCAGCTGTTCCAAACCTGGTCCCACACAGGTGTCCCCAGGCCGTTCCGTGCTCGCCTGGCGTGACCCGAGTCTGGTTTTAATTGCTTAACAAAGGTAATTTTATTAGCCAGATAAAGATATAGGAACAGTAATAAGCTGGCTTCAAAATATCAAGAGCCTTTCAAGATTGGATTTTTAGTTAGCTTGCTGCTCTTTCTTTAGGATCTAATTGATTTTCTTGACATCTCTTTAGCCTGGCATCCTGCCTGCCTAAGTACTTTATCTGACCTTCAGGCTCTCTGCCAGGTATCGATCCAATCCCTCCCATGGCTGGCTTGGAGCTGCTCTCCCAACTTTGATAAGGGCTAAAAAGTCCCAGCTCCAGCCAGACAGGAGCTCAGTGGCCACCAAATTTCTCTCGTCTTGATCTGCCTCTCCTCACTCTCAGAAATCAAATCCTAAGCAGGCCATATGTGCTTGTATTCCAAATTTCTCTTCCAGGAAATATTTTACCAAAAAAAAAAAAAAAATACATCCTAAAGCGAAAGTGTTTAGATAGAACTCTCAACGATGAGCTAAAATGAATCTTTTCTGAAATAGAAGCAAATTTGAGCTGTTAAATAAAATATCAAAACAAAAAAGCAGTGGGGAAAAGAAGGAAGTTGGATTTTTCAGTAGTATCTCATGCACCCGAATCAGTGAAAATATTCTGGACATTTCCAGACCTTAAAGGAAAGTAAAAGGGTGGGGTTTGTATCTTTAATAACACTTCCAAGGCAGCAATTTATTGTAAATTACTAACGGCAAAACACAACACAAATGGCAAATGGGAAATAAAGACTGAACATAAAACTTGCTAAATTATTGCAACAACAGTCAGGGTTGAGCTTTCCCAGATCCCACTTCCCTCGTGCAAGGCCTTGTAGCCACGTTTTTAGTGCCATTAAGATAAGATTGCTATCAGCTGCTTCCTCCAGAAGTTTTATTGTGGAAAGGCTCCAGCACGAGGCAGAAGGGAGCACGTGGATCCTGTCCTGGATGGAGACTCCTGAATCCACTGCAGCTCGTAACACAAGATTTTTGGACTTGGGGCTCCACAGGAGCAGCAGCCAAAGCTCTGAGATGGACAGAGGGGTTTGCAGGCTCCAAAGAATTGTTCAGGTTTTGCCAGTAGAGTTTTTTGAACCTTTTTTTGGTTTGTTTTATATCCAAAAATGCGGTGAGGAGCCGTGGTTTCATGAGGAAATTCAAGACTCAGGAAGCACTGGCTGAATCCTGAGGCTGACCCGAAATGCCCTTCCCAACAATGGAATCTTTCAGTCCCCCTAAAATGAATTCTGCAGGTAAATACATTAAAGATTCTATTTGAGGGCTTGTTAGAGAGCAAAACAACACGGACAGACAAGAGCCACGGTGGGAAGATGCCCAACATGGGCATGACTGCCCTGGATGCAAAACATTCACTAAAATATTCTGTATTTACATGCTCTTTACACTTGCTCAAAATGATTAAAGCAGATCCAATTTCAAAAGTGAGGTTCATCAGCTCCCCAACCAAAAGATAGGGATTAACAGGAGATAAAACAGAGCCACCTGAATCCCAAATTCTTGTAAAGAGGAGGGGGTTTTTTATCTTCTTTAAAGAGGTAATAAACTGCACTGAGGGAAAACTTCAGCAGGGAAAATTGGGGATTTTTCAAGTGATGAGGAAAATGGTACAAACAGCCCATCCCATTAAAGACCTTTTAAAATCTATCTTGGTCACACCTTGCTGTCAGATATTTAGGAAACATCCTCCCCCTCACCTGCCCTCAAAACGTTGTCTCCCCACCTTGTTCCAACCTGGAAAGAGGCTTAAAAAAGTCCTCTCACTTGATCAAGGACTCTTCTCCAAAGGAATAACTGAAGCTCCAATTAAGATTTTGTGGGCTGATGCACTATTTAAGTTCTCTTGGCCTCCCTCCCATGAGTGCCAGGCTGCTCCATATAGCAGCAGGACAGGAAGACGCCGCGCAGACGCTTTGGCACGGCCCCAGCAGAGCATCAGCTCCTGCAGGGAGCCTGTGGGAGCTTGGACTGAGGCTGCCTGAGGTCCTGGGTCGTAAAACAAATGCATCTGACAGGGGAGTCAGCAGGGAAGTCAAGGGGATCAGCAGAACTGGAGCGCTGATGGATGGGGCTTTCCATCCGGATCCTGGGGCTGAGCTCCGCGCTCCTCTGCGCTTCCCAACTCGCTCACTGCAGGGAGTTCCTGCTGGGGTTCCTCAAATCCTGCTCAGCTGGATGAGTTGGGAATGAGGAAGGTGAGGAAGGACCCTGCTGCAGCTCTGAGAGTGCCTGAAGTGCCCTGAGGAAGGAAAATCCCACAGGAATGGTCCAGGCAGGAGCTGAGCTGGATGTGACCCCCCCCAAACTTCACAAAGGGTTGCTGAAGTGCCCAGTGCTCCACCTGGAAGGGGAAAATCCCACAGGAACTGCCTTGGGAATGGTGCAGGCAGGAGCTCAACTGGATGTGACCCCCCCAAACTTCACAAAGGGTTGCTGAAGTGTCCACTGCTCCACCTGGAAGGGGAAAATCCCACAGGAACTGCCTTGGGAATGGTCCCGGCAGGAGCTCAGCTGGATGTGACCCCCCCAAACTTCACAAAGTGGGCACAGAGTGACTGTAGCTCAGGTGAAATCTGGATTAGGGAAGGGGATTAAGTGAGACATGGGGCCAGCAGGGGTGGGAGAGCTGTGCAGAATCTGGTTTCCTTATCTTTAGGGAAGCATTAATTTGCTTTAGTTGCAATCAGCCTTTTTCCCTTGCAGCTGCTGACATTTTGCCCAGATTTCTCCATTTCTGGGGGGATATTATGGATTTGGAGCCAGGGATTTTGCTTTATTATTATTATTGCTAATGACACCAGCTGAACAAACGTGGCCTGGGAGCCACCAGATTCTCCAGAAACTTTGCTAGGGCTAAAAAATTTCTTTTTCATCAATGACCACGATATTTAGTGCCAAACCTTTTTTTTTTTTTTTTTTTTTCAGCACCAGGTACAAGTTTTTCCAAGTTTTTGCTAAATTGTTTCATTGAGAGGTTTGAGAAGTCAGAGCCTATTTAGTTGTTAGATTTGTATTTCACAAACCTGTTTCAAAATGGCTTTTTCCTCTCTCTGATAATGTTTTGCCTTTGTTTTAGTGAATTTTTAAGTTTAAGCTGAGAGTGCTTTTTAGCAGAGATATCACTTAAGGGAACTTAATGGAATGAAACTTAAAATTTGGTTATTATCTCTACATCATACAAATGTGGGGTGAATTTTCAAGCAGAGACATATTCTGTTCTTAGACAATCTGCTCCTGTTTCCAATTATTTATCTTCTTTGAGGCATTCCTGACTTTACAGGTTTCATTTTTATTGGGATCCCACCCTGCCCCAACTCCATGTTATCAAAAACCCTCTTGGAGCAACACACTTTCCTCACCTGATATATTTTAATACTTGGGTTTTTTTTTTTCTGTATTTATCATTCCTTAATTCCTGATTTCATTTATTTCTCCTTTTCAGGATCTTTTATACAGCTTGCTCTACTGGTATTTCCCAGAACTTGGAATTTCCTACATCTTTTATTTTCAGTAAAGATCACATCTTACACAGAACCTCCCCAACAGATGATTTAAAACACAAATATCTGGCACCCACATTTGAATGTACAAGAAGATTTGAGGTGAAATTCATCTGTCTGTAATGACACCATTCGCCTTTTCCACAGGATGGGATAATGTTTATCCAGCTTCAAAAGGAACAAAAACCACTCAATAACACATATTATTTAAGAGGACTGGAAAGAATTAAAAACCAAAACATTCCCAGGTGCTGTTTCCCATTTCAGGGCCCACCATAGATTTAAATATTATAATTTTTAGTCAAAATAAAAACAGCAACAATCCCCTGGATGCACTTTTGAAACCCAACACAAACCCAAGCAAAGTTCCTGATTTATTTTGACGGGAGCAGAAGTTTACTACACGGCAAAGGAAGCAGCTGAATATCACCATGAGGGTACAACGAATAATTGAACTTCATCCTCAAATTATTTAGAATCTGGCTCAGATTGGGCTGAAACCCTCCCTCCTTCCCCAGCATCCTGTAAAATCACACAGGGGTTTTTTCCACACTTTCCAGTGCTGACCCTTGAGGTGCCTTGGATTGACTGGAAGGAGGTTCCAGATTAGATGAGATTTATTGAAAAACCTGTTCAGCTCCTGCTTTTCTTGCAGCATCCTCAAAATACATGTCTATATCTCTTTCCTGGTGACTGAATTTCTCCCCAAAGAGAGTTTGATCCATAAAAGTGCTGCTTTAATCATCATTGACTTAATGATTCTTTTGCAATGTCAATTAAACGGGATGAAAAATTAAACCATTTACAGAACACGAGGACCTTTTAAATTACACATTTCAAAAATATTATTTAAAATCCGAGTTATATAATCCTTTTAGAACTGTCAAAGAATAATGCTGCTCTAACATTTGACTCATTACTCATGCCAATGCTTGTTGGAACTCAGAGAGTTGGCAGATATTTAAATACCAAACTCGGTAGAAATGAAGAAATTAGCAGGGTGGAACAGCAGAACGAGCTGGTGGCTCTGCAGGAGGGGGGCACACACCATGCAGGTGACAAAGCCTCCTAAACATTACATTTTGCACTGTTAATGTCACAGTAAAGCCCCTAAATGTATAAAAAACTTCAGGTTTCTGTAAATTAAATCATACACCCAACGTGGGGTTTCTACTTTTGCTCCTGGAAAACACGGTGAGCCATTGAGCTGGGAATATTTCTCCTCCTCTCCATCTCTCCCTCCCCACACCCACGCCTCTGAACGGGGGTTTTACTCTGCACTCGTTCATTTAATTCTCTCAGAAAGTTCCCTCCATCCTGCTGACTGCCTGGAGCAGCTCTAGAATTCCACGTTTCCCACTCCAGTGTGCAGTGGAGTGTTTATTTTAGCACCCAGCAGCAGCAGGGAGAGCCATCAGCTCCTTCTCCTTGCTGCTGCCTCTCTGATGGGAAACAGAGATGAGAGGATTTATCCAGGACCTGTAGGAATGTGGGATTTTCCCCTGCAGGGAAACACATCCAAATCAGCCCAAAGTCACACTAGAAAGGCTCCTTTGGCTGCTCCTCACCCAGCTCCAGCTCACGGGGGCTGTCATGTGAGCATCAGGGGGAGCCTTATCTCCAAGGGAAAGAAATAAAATCCTGACAGTTCCTTTGGGAATAAAGGGCACCATTGATGGAGCCGCCCGTTTTCCCAAGAGCCAGCACGCAGGGATTAGCAGGAGGCAGTAAAAGAGTGGCAGGCAGCCAAATTTCCGGGATCATTTCCAGTGGTGCTGTGCATCGGCGGCTCCGGTGAGTTTGGTCAGGGTTCTTGTGGAACAGGCACCACCAAAACTCACTCAGGCCTGGTAAATCATCAATATCCTCTGGAAATGTCCCTGCCCCTTCCCTCACTCCACATTTATATACATAGCTTCAGTTGAAAGTATTAAAAAATACACAGAGAGGCCCAAGAATAAAAGAAAACCCCAAACTAAACAGTCCTAAACGACTGCCAGTGGGCAAAATTCCCTTTCAATGAGCAGATTCCTTCAAAACCCCTCAGTTATGCCAGTCTATCAGCACAGGATGCTGGCTGTCACTAATTTAGGAAGTGCCAAAATTTACAGAATTCACAGAATCACCAGGTTGGATGACACCTTCACGATCATTGAGTCCAACCCGTGCCCCAACACCTCAACACATCCAAAGTGGCATTTAACAGTGGTTGGGACTGCTGGAGAATCATGGAATGTCCTGAGTGGGCAGGGATCCACCAGGATCATCCAGTCCTCCTCGTGACCCTGCCCAGGACAGCCCAACAATCCCACCCTGTCCCTGAGAGCATTGTTTTAACTCTCCTGGAGCTCTGGCAAGCTTAGGAATACGCCCATTCCCTGAAGAGCCTGTCCAGTGCCCCAGCAGCCTCTGGGGGAAAAGCCTTCCCCCGATTTAGGACACCTGAGTTACCTGAGATATCTCCTCATGATATGGACAGGAGCAACACAAATTGTTTCCAGCTTCTTTTTCCCGAAACCAGACTTTTTTTTTAACCTTCTGAACATACAGTGGAAGATTAGCAACAAAGAGCACGGTTCCAAAGTTCTCAAGCTGGAGAAACATTTTTGTTGTTGCTGAATGAACACTCAATATTTTTGGTCTCCTGGGACCAGAGGACCCCCAGGTAGCTCCTAGGTGGGATCCATTTTCACAGGAAATTCCACTAAAGCAGATAACTCTACTTAGACACAAGGAGGTTCACAAACCATTCTTCAAACCCTGCAGTTTGATAATCCAAATTCAAAAGCAACAAGATCATGACAGACCATGAAAGAAAGGCTGAGCTGTGTTAACCACAGATTATTTCTTATTAGCCATTAATACCTTTTTTTTTTCCCCCTCTGCACTTTTTACAAGGTACTGGATCTTCCTAAGACACTAAAAAGATAAAATAAAACCCACTCGATATTACACCCAGCTGGGAAGGTGCACAAAAGACAACTCAGCATGGGGGAAAGTATCACCAAGAATTTAAGCTTTTTATTTTTATAAGCAGAATCTGGAAGGTTAAATGAGGGGAAGCCTCCAAACAGTGCTGAAAATAATTTCAGAGCTCTCCCAGCCATACTTAAACAAGAGGATGGTAACAAGTAATTTCTCAGCAAGGAGTGATAGTGATTTCTGATGTTATCACAATTATTGAGCCATTACTACGAGATAAGCCAATATATTACTCTGTGTTGCGCTGTGCATCATCCTGCTGTGTAACAGCCACTTATTTATATATTCCTCACAAACACCATTGCTATTTAGCAGCTCTTTTTTTTTTTTTCCCAGTGTTCTCAAACCTTGTTACGTGCTGAGCTCCCATCTGAATAGCCACAACCAAAACCCATTTTCACAGGAAAATTCAGCCAGTTATTTGTAACTGTGGGGCAATATCCTCAGCTATAATTACCATTCTTTAAGGAGAGAAGGAACAGAAAGAAATAAATATCGCCCTAATTATTTCCCAGCCCGACTGTGGGTTTTGCAGGAGATGGTTATTTTGAGCAAGAGGAGCATCTTGCAGCAGCAGTTTGCTGTTATGGTTTCTAATCATCCAGCCTGCCACCCTCTGGGAGGTAAAACACCTCCAGGAGAGGTTTTAAGCAGGAGGTGTGTGATGTCTCAGCTGCTCTCAGAGCGGCCTCTTGGTTTAAATTGCTGATGTGGCCGGGTTTGATCCAGGATCCCAGTCCTGAAGGAAGAACATCCCTCTTCTGCCAGTCCTGCCATGGCCTGGTGACCCCTGACAGCAAAGCAGAGCAGGCTCCTGGGGCCAGGAGACCCAACCAGCTCAGAGCAGGAGGAGCTGGAACTGCTGTGTCAAAGCAAATTTCATTATTCTTTCTGTGAAAAACTTTTTTCCTAATATCCAGCCTGTAATTCCCTTGGCACAGCTTGAGGGGAGTGCAGGAATTCCCTGGATACCCAGGGAGATGTCCAGGTGAGGAGCAGGAGGAGCAGAGGATGTGCAGGTGAGGCCAGAGCCCCTCCAGCAGCACCTGGGAGGAGCTCCCAAAATCAGGAGGAGTTTGCAGTGCCCAGAGCTCCCTCCCAGAGCCACTAACCCAGAGAGTGGGATAATGGGATTGGGAATAGGGAACAGGGA
>VZSR01003282.1:2086045-2106247 GCA_013398615.1 Brachypodius melanocephalos | reverse complement strand
GGAATGGGGAATAGGGGACAGGAAACAGGCAATAGTGAACACAGAATTTCTTCCCAGGTCAGGGATAATTACAGGGGCAGGTAATTATCTGCCACTGACAACAAACTCTTCTCCATTCCGTGAATGATCATCAGCACTCGGGTCTGACCAAACTGAACCCAGCGTTTCTCTGCCTATCAAACACTGGAGGGGTTTTTTTCCCCCATCTGTTTTAATTAATCTCATTAGATATGAATTAACAGAATATTGCTGAAGGACATGTATTTGTTTGTTTGTTTGTTTAGTTCCAATAAAACCTTTCTATTCTCTGGATTCAGTGTTAAATATCTCCAAGCCAAATATTTGGTGGGGAAGATACATAAACCTCCCCCCTACCCCCATTCCAGTTGTCAATACAAACACTCCTTTTGCCCAGAGTTAATGGAATTAATGTCACTTGTTCAGTCAAGGGGCACTGCAAAGCCTGGGTCTTATCTGTGACGTGCACAGATAAACAGATTTACAAGGCAGGAGCTCCCGTGGCACCTCGTCCTTCAAGGTCACAAATTACACTGCAGGGGAGCCCATTCCAGGACACCCTCACAGTTGTGCTTAAATCAAAGTTCACCATTTGCTCAAGGCAAATTGATCTTTATATTAAGATCTATACTACAGGCATGCCCAAAATATCACTTGGGATAGCTCTGTTTTAAATTGAGTTTAAAACTGCTTCACCACACCTCTGTCTGCCAGGAAGCACCTCAAACAAACCATTCTTTCATCTAAAGTTATCATCACTTCTTTCTCTAGAATGCAAATGAAAATCCAAGCAGAACAAAATTAAATCTAATACTCATTCTTGGTTAAATCAGGCTGCATCTAAAGCATGAAACTGATTGTTCATATATCTGATTTCTACCTGCAGTGAGCAAAAGAAATTATTTCTTTCAGGGAACAAGATCTTATATGAAATACAAGTGTCTAACAGCACAACCAGGCTCTGCTCTGCCTCAGAAACCCTTGCCCTTCCCTCAGTGAGCTGCTTACAGGACACAAAAAAAAATCAGATTAACAAATACCTGGGAGATAATGCCAGTAAGGCATCCTGGAAGACTTTTCCATCATTTCTATGATAATGAACACCTGCCTGTGGAGCTGTATTTCTCCTGGACATTTGCAGCAACTTCAACCAACAGAAAGGAAAAAAAAAAAAAGAAACAATTTTGTGGCCATCTTCATGGAGTGCCTTAGACTGAGGAGCTACAACTCAATTTTCTAAACCAGTTTAAAAAACTCTTATTACGACGAATTTCCTTGTTAAAAATAAATAAATAACCCAGCATGTATAAGCTGAAGGCCTTTTACAAGCTCTTAAAAACTGTGCTATGGGCTAGATCTTAGATTAATGTTTGTGATGCACACTGAAAACCTGTAAAGCATTTATGTAATTGCTGAGCATTATTATTTTTATTACTGCAACAGATGGAACCAATCCATCTTCGTAGATAATATCTCATAAATGATTCATTATTATTCCTTTAACCTAAAGTCTTTTTATATTTTGCAGATCCATGAGAAATAACTGTTAGGAGGCTCCATGCATAAAATAGTACATAAACTACCTAATGTCTTGCAAATGTAGTGGCCTTGCTGATACTGAGGCCTTTTTAATATTCACATGGATGCTGTTCCTCTCACAATCTGCTGCTCCCCCTCATTTTCCAGCACTGCTTTCCAGGTGATGGAAAATATCACAGCAAACCTGGGGCAGACAGCAAATGTGGACCAGAAAAATACAAGTGTCTCCCAAATATCTCTGAAAAATACGAGTATCTCCCAAAAATGCACAGAAGTTGTTTATAATGTGGCACTCTTGGCTTTGATTGCTGAGGGACCAGAGTTCTGTGATCATCAATAACTTTTGGGGCAATTTTAATCCCATCAGAAAGCCAGGTAGACATCTCCCAGATATCATTTCCTATCAGCCTAACGAAGACTGATGGCTGGCAAAGGACACAAATTGGTGCTGTCACTGGGAAAAAGGTTTAAATGGGAGCTCATCAGTCCCCCCCAGCCCCAGGGCTGCCTCTGGCCATGCAGACACTCTCAGACAGGGCAGATGCCATCTCCTGCCCACCCCAGAGCTGGCAGACAGGCCACAGGTGATGCTCTGAATGGGGAAAAGCTTGTCTCAAAATGTATTAAAGCTTGGCACAAGCAAAATAATCATAATTGTATCAGTGAGTGATGAGCCCAACGTTTTAAATGTGAAAAAAAAAAGCTGATTTACACATCAAAAATATGATGTCTTGGATTGTTAGAAGAAAACACAGAGAGAGAAGTTAAACCCATCACATCTAAGTTATTATTTTGATACTGATCTTGGAAGAATCAATGGCCAAAACAATTCCCAGAGGCCAACACTGGGGCAATTAATCCATGGGATGATTTGGGTTCCTCAGTCTGCTCATCACACACAGAACAATTACCCAGTGTAATGGGAAATGCTCACTGCAAGTGATGAGCCTGGCGTGATATCTGAAATATTTCTAGGGTTTATCAATTAAAAAATGAATGTTCTCCATGTAATTTAGACATTTTGGATGGGAAATAAAGGTTATTCTGCTTACTTTTGCCTAATCTTGGAGTTGTTTTCCATGATTCTAGAGCCCAGCTCTTCCCAATTCCTTGACTCATTCCACAGCTAAAAGCCACAGCACTGGGAGCTTTCACCTGCTCCTCTACCTGTTAATTCTTCCCATCTTCACTAAGAGAAAGGAAATAATTTTCAATTCTATTAAACTGCCAGCCTTTAAAACCTCCTGCCCAACCCACTCCTTACAGAGGAGATTTATTCATCCTTAACACGTATCTACTTTAGCTGGAAAGATGAGCTTGGAGGCTGAAACCATGGAATTTTGCCACCAGGCACTTTGACACTGGCTCTCTTGTAAAAATGTTGTAAGGAGTTACTATTTCCCTTGCAAACCACATGAAAGCATCTCTAGAACAAGTGGAGCTGTCTCTGACTTGAAAAGTCCCATGTGATCCCAGCCACCCAGTTTCCAACCCATTCTGACTCACAAAAAGCAGTGAGCTGCTCTGAAAGCTCGCCTCTAAAAATCTAAATTCATCCCCAGTTTTCATGAAAATTTGTGGAAAAACATAGTTTTCAATCCCACCAAAAAGGGAAGTTGAATGTAGAATAATGTGTTCTCCAAGCAGCTTCAAATTCCAGATTGGAATGAGGGAGTGTGGAGCCAGATCCTCATTTGGCCAAAGAGCTGCCAGTTTTGGGATGACAATAATAACCAAATGAGATAATAACCAAAATCCTTCCCAAAGAGGAACCATACAAAGTGCAGGGTTGAGGCAACCCAGCAAAAAGCAAATCCTCAAATCCTTCATGTCTGATTGAGCTGTTCACTATTCCACCAGAAGGACTGGCTTTTATCAATTGACCTTTTCAAAATTACTCCTTTCCCATTCCTCTTTTCACACAAAAGACGTATTCCCTATAAACCCAGCCCCAGATTCGTTCTTTTTGTGAATGTCTCAGTTAAACACCACAAGCTCCATTTCAGTCCAGACCTTTAAAAGAAATCACTTTGCTGTAAGCAGGAGAAGAAAATTCCCTCTAATTCCAGCCAATTCCTCTCATGAAGGGAAGTTTAAAAAAATCCCTCACAACTGGCACCAGGAGATTTCAACAATGTGGGTTTGGTGAGTTATTAAACCAAGCCCTGCCTAGGAGAACAACGTGCCAGCAGAATTCCACTTCTCCCAGAGTTTTCCACGTTTTCCATGTTTTCCTTGTGCTCAGCTGTCCCTCCCTTACCACTCTGGCCTGAGTGTGCACATTTTAACTTTGTTACTTAGACAATTCTTTTGCTTTAACTTGAGGGGTTCTAAATACAACTCCCAGCTGTTCCACATAATGAGGTTTCATTTACAAACTTCTAACGAGCACGAGGGTGGAGAGAAAAGGAAAAATCCCATCTTTAAAAGATGCATTATTTTACAGCCAGGGAGAGAACAGCAAGCACTCATCTGAGGTGATTGGTTAGGATGACAGCTCTGCAGTGAAATACATTTTCATTTCAGGAGCCCCACAGCTATTTTGGATTTAATTGCACGGAAGACCACCAGGATTTCTTTCTCGAACACAAAACCAAAGCCTATCAGCAAAGAAACAACTCTTACGTGCAGGAAACCAATCTTTCTGAAGCCTACCACCAAAGAAACAATTATTACGTGCAGGAAACCAATCTGAGATGTTGAAATGGTTTAAAAGGAACCAAAAAGGCAAAACGATGATGGGAAGTGGGACTTTCAAGCGTGCACCAAACTGGGGTTTGGCGCTTCGGTAAAAGGAGAAGTTTTAAATTAACTTATCAGCAGGGAGACAGTTGTACAGGAATAACGTCCCCACAGAGTCAGGGAGAGGTGGAATGATGGGAAAGGAGGGGTCTTCCCTTCCTTTTGTATCCCTGAGGAGGAGAAATAAGACTGAAAACACCTCTGAAGGTGCCCAGCATTGTCTTACCTTGCTGGAGGTGGGCTCAAGGATGTGGAGGGCACCAGGCTCAGAGAAACTGCCAAGAGAAGGAGAAAGACGAGAATTACATTTTCCAGGTTAACTGGGACGTGTTTTGAAACAGAGTAACGTAAAAAAAGACATGAGATTGTAAATTAATTCTGCAATTAATGCAGACAATGTTCCCCCCGCTCGGTCACGTTACACGACGCTGAATATTTGATAATTCGGGAGCAGGGAATGGCTGGAGAAATGGGAAAGGGTGGGATAAAGGCAGGTAAGAAAGGGTGGGTCTGTAGATAACCCACTCCAGAGAAAACGTGTGAAATTAGAACTGCTGAACTAGGGGGAAGGAAACACAAGTTACTAAATTGTGCTACTCTGACACTTCCCATTCTCAGAGAGCACATGAATCATGGAGAAGGCTGAATATTTGTCACAGCTGTGATTTCAGCATCAAAAAGAAATAATTTTAGCTCAGATTTTAGGGGAGTTTCCAGAAAATTTGTCAGTTCAGCCATCCGGATCCTAAACTTCTCCATGATCTCCTTGCAAGGGGAGCTTTCCTTGGGGTTGGACCCACAAAGGAACTCTTGAAACCACTGTGGTAACCAAATGTGGTCAAGAGCCTTGGTGGCTTCGTGGGCCATCCTGAGATGTCACAAGCTGCATTTTGATGGCTTTGGGTGCTTCCAAACTGATGTGTGAGCCGAATATTTTTAATTTGAAAGACGAAGAAGAACCACCGGCAATACAAAAACATCGAAGTGCTGAAGTACAACTTTTCGGTTTGGATGATAAAAAAATGATGCCCTTAAGTTTTTCTGCTCTCCAAAGCAGTGGGGTTTTATTCTTGGCAGTGACAAAACTCCAGTTCCACCCGCAGTCCTGACTCACTGGGAGTGTTTGGGAGGGGAAGTGGCCTAGCTCCATGAGCCTGCACTAGGAGCTATAGCTGGCAGCAAAAAGGAATGGTTTATATTCCAAAAAAAAAAGAAAAAAAATAACATTCTGGAGTAAACAAACTATTTGCAAGTTCAGATTGGATTTTATGGCAGAGCAGAGGAGATACGAAACTTGGAAAGTATTTAAAAGCTCATAGCAAAATATTTTATGTGAAACAAAATGTTGCATTCAATTCTAAGTTAATAGTTTCTGCTGGGGAAAAAAAATGCCAATAACTCTGATTTTATTTTTCGAAGAGAATTTCTCTATATTGTTCTTACAAACCCTGCTAAACACAGGCACACACATGAGAATATCCAAATTTTAACCCCCATGAGTCCAGGCTGACTTCCCACACTTTTCTGAACCATGAGCTGATGCAAACACTTCTACTTTCCCAGATTCCTGCTACCACCCAAAAGCGAAAAATGGTTTTTAAATAACTCTAAAATTTCAAGAAGGAGGTTTTTGATGGGGGTTAAATCAATCCAAGGTGGAAAGGAGGTGTCCTGCTGGCTCCCTCCTTTGCTGTGCTGCCCACACTCCATTTCTCCTCCCCTACCTTTGGCATCTGCCTCACTTTGTGGTGAATCAGTGCAGCAAAAAGAATTAACTCTCCCAAAAACAGCGAGTGGTTTGCTGCCACTTGGGCTCCCTGAATCAGCTCCTCGCAGGGCAAACGAGCTCGGGGATCGCATGGTTTGGGCAGCAGGAGGAAAAAAGATGATTCTGTGATATCTGTGTAATGTTTTTACATCAGCTGAGCTTGGAGTTGTCTCTAAGACCTTACAGCACCCCTCTGGTTCAGATCTCTCCTTTCAGGTACAAATCATCTGTTTTTATGCCCACTGAGAGAAGGAAGAAAAATCCCCAAAACCTACCCACAATTTGAAAATTTCTCAAAAGCAATTACATGGCAATTCCTGCACTTGTTGTTTCTGAAGCACAAAGGAGGCTAGGACTATTCTCAAATGTATTTTTTGCAACAGCTCATAGGTTGTTCCTTTTCCTCTGTGAACCCTTATTTTTGGAGCTCCCCTTCCCAGGCCCTGTGCACTCAGTGTTTTATGGATGGAGCCTCAGATATTTGCTGCAGCCCCACTGGAGGCTCAGCTGGCAGTATAAGATATCCCCAGCTCTTATTCCCACAACAAACTGCTCAGGGAACGGGATGAAAACTCCTAATATCCCCCAGGATGACTCTCAGGCATATCCTTGGGGATTGATCCGTCAGCTGCCTCACAGTTTGTGTTTAGCAAATACATTTTTTTTCCTGTGGAAATCCTGCCTAACAGGTTAAAAGGGGATTTTCCTTGTTGTTTTTTTTTTTTTTCACTCTATAACCCAGAGCAAAAATCGAAGTGTGATGGCAGAAATAGCTAAAGCTGACCTGAGACCCACCCCCAGTCCTCCTTTCCATCTCCAGCACCTTCCCTGCAGCACGGGGAACTCGGGATCAGACCAAGAGCTCCTCTTTGGAAAGCTCAGCGCCAAGGGAAGAGAGAAAATCCCTGCTCAGCCTCATCCCTGAGCTGATCCACTGGATCCCCCATCCCAGGGGAGGTGTGGGAGGAGGTGGGAGGACAGGTCTGGCCCCTTCCACACTTTGAGGAGCTCTGCAGGGAAGAGCTGGTCCGAGACAAGAACATTCACAGGAAACCTTCCGCCTAAAATAGGCGTTGTTCTTCTACACCTCCCACTGAGCAGTGGGTACAAGCCAGGAATACAGACTTTGGAAGCGGATTCCGAAGAGCTCTGAGGAATGCATCAAAAAAAAAGCCCCATATGGTTTTGCCAAATCGAATGTGCAGAACTGGGTAAATTTAGCCGAGCGCTGAGGAGCTAAAATTTGTCTCGTTTGACCCAAGTGGAAGGAAGGGAGTCATGAGGCTCTCAGACACAAAATCCATCTGAGTGAGGCAGCTCAGGGAGGGCAGAAATCGATGAGTAACACGTTATTTCATGTGTGCAAACAAAGGGACACCTCAGCTCCCAGAGGAGCAGGGAAGCAACTCCCCAGACGGGTCTAAATAATGCGACTTTCTCCGACATATTTAGGTGGTGAAATTCCGAGTGACAAGCGCTTGGCGCTCCGACAGCTGGGCCCACGGCTCCAAGTTTTCCTCCTGTAGCTCCAAAGAGTGAAAGCTTTGTTTGAAATGAAGGTGGAAATTCTTACAATGAGACAGGAGGTGAAAGCTCTCGGGAGAGTGACGCGTCGCCCATTGTAAAAATCACCGGCGCTCCGAAAAGTGAGGTGCCAAGAAAATAAGGAAAGGCTTCCCAAGCCTCCCAACACCATCTGCACTGGGATAGCTCAGCCTGGCACTGTTCATGCCATGCCCCTTCAAATTTCCCTGTCACATCCAAAGACACCTCTCTGGAGCCTTTGGAAGCTGTGCTCAAAGTCAGGCTCAACCCCACAAAGTTCCAGTGGCCAAACTTTTCCATGCACAAATTTGCAGGAGTAAATCTTGACCATGAGCTTCTCCCTCACCTCAAATCCTGGGCTCAGCTTTAGGCCACTTATGCCAAGAAGGACCTTGAGGGGCTGGAGGCTGTCCAGGGAAGGGAAGGGAGCTGGAGAAGGGGCTGGAGAATTCCTGAGGGAGCTGGGAAAGGGCTGGAGAATTCCTGAGGGAGCTGGGAAAGGGCTGGAGAATTCCTGAGGGAGCTGGGAAGGGGCTGGAGAATTCCTGAGGGAGCTGGGAAGGGGCTCAGCCTGGAGAAAAGGAGGATCCAGAGGGATCTTTTCCCTCTCTGCAATTCCCTGCCAGGAGGGGACAGCCGGGGGGGATTTGGGATCTGCTGGCAGGGAACAGGGACAGGAGGAGAGGGAACGGCCTCAGGTTGGGCCAGGGGAGCTCAGGGTGGATATTTGGGACAATTCCATCATGGAAAAGGTGCTCAGGTGGAGTCCTCATCTCTGCAGGGATTTCAAATCCACGTGGATGTGGCACTGGGGACATGGGTCAGGGGTGGCCTTGGCGGTGCTGGGAATGGTTGGACTCAATGATGTTTGAGGGTTTTTCCAACATTTTTGATTCTTTTATTCTCTGATTTCTGAACACCTCCTCCCTCCCTCCTCACCTGCCCTCCGTGACCAGAGGCTTTGGCAATATTTCCCTGAATACCCCCTGGCAAAGAGGCAGATCAGGATCCCACCAAAACCCCAATTTCTGACATTGCTGCCATGTCAAAAGAGTGGAGAATATTCAAACAGCACACACAACAAAGTCCCCCAAATTCACACAGCAAGAAAAAGAGCAAATAGAAAAGGAAGGGCAAGTTAAGCACCAATGATAATTTCAATATAAGGCCATTATTTATAAAGCTGAATACAAAACAGTGAAGGGCAATGTTCGCGTAATGGGAAATACAGGTGTGAACACATCTACAGAAAAGAAACACATGAAAGTCCTTTAGTGAGTGAACTTGTAGAGTTATCTAGAAAAAATGTGAATTTTTAAAGCTCATTTTCAGTCACGCTAAGCCAGCCCTTTCAATATACACAGAAATGTGGACGGAACACCCAGGATGTTGTTCTGAGAACAGTGAAATCCCAGAACCCAGGAGCTGCAGGTGAATCCTGGCACTGAACAAGCTTTCCCATCCAAACCTGCACTTTTACAAATCCTCATATATTAAAAACCATGATTGTTTTTCAAAAAACATCAGCCCACAGTTCTACAACTTTCACCATCCTCTCTTCCCCCTCAAACCTTTAATTAAGTCTCCACTCTGCTTCCAAGCAGCAGCAGCAGCCTGATGGCTTCAGAATATTTCCTTACAAACTTCAAAACACCCAGACTTGCTGTGAGTTGCAGACTTTGAACATGAGCTGCTTAAATAATCCCTTTTATTTTTATTTATTCTTGAAAATATCAGATTCTAATCCTCTCTAACCAATGCAATAAAAAAAATAAAAAAAAAAACCCAAAACACAGCTCTTTGGAATATTTTCCTTTCTTGCCAGTTTTGTGATGAATCTATGTGTAACTGTGCAGGATTTCTCACATGAAAAGTGTTCACAGCTGCAAAAAAAAAGTATAAAAATGGTTTTCATCAGCAGATCTTTAAGGAACTTTTACAAAGCACCGTTTCTAACAGATGGGGAACCTGAGACTCAGGCAGGAACTTCCCTAAGTCACTCAACAAGGTGTTGCAAGTTGAGTTTCTGCTGTGTGAGCACTTTGCTCTCATGGCTCTTTAGGACTACCTGGAATAAAATGTGTGAGACCTTTAGGAATGGTTTTATGGCATCAGATTGGGGATTTTCTTTGACTTCCAATGAGTCAAATGAGTGAAATGAGTCCCCAGATTTTGAGTGGAAATACACCCTCAAAAATGGCACCTTGGGAAGCTGAGGGGAGGAAAGAGATCAAGTCCAGAGCTTTGGGACAGTGTGAAAGTAAATCTGCCACTGTGAGTTTCGAACTGTGTGTTTTTCACAATTAAACATTGAATTCCACACTGGTTTGGGTGGGAAAAGACCTTAAAGCTCATCTCACGGGCAGGGTCACCTTCCACTCTCCCAGGATGCTCCAAGCCCTGTCCGACCTGGCCTGGGACATTCCAGGGATGTGGTGGTCATGGACAGACACCAGAATGCAAACCAGGAATTTCTACAGCTGAAGGAACTGTCCTGTATTCTGCTGCTAAACAAAAGTGCAGCAGAAGAAGTGAGGTTGCTCTTTCACATCACCACTGCAAACATCACCTTCTACTTTTGAGGTAAACTGGGTTTGGAGAAGCTGATTTAACACATAAATCTGTATTTTTATTTACTGTTGTAGAACATTTATAGCAGTTTTCTATAAACCTCCACTTATCCTGCCTGTAGTGTTGTGCTCCTCTCAGATTCCCCTGATGGATTAATAGAGCAGAGCCTGCTGTGAATGCAAGACACATTTCCTCACAGATTTGTTTGAAATATAAACTCGGGGCTTAGTTTGCTAAACATTTGTTTTCTTCCCATTTCGATATTTGGAAAGAAAATAGATAGCTCATAATTAGTCAAACATTCACTGGAGAATGAAATAACCACCAGCCCCTTTAATCTGTTGTTCAGAATTCTGCAGGATCTGGAGCTCTATAAATAAATCCCCGCTTGCTCTTTTTTATATTTGTACCAGTGGCAAGAAATCCTTGACTCTAACTCGCTAACAAAGACTTTAGCACCGCGTTCTGAGGTGTGAACCAACAAAGGAAAGTTATTATTTTTTATGGCTCGCCCGTTCCAACGAAAGGAGGCAAAGTCTAAGGTTTGTGACATCAAAGGCAGCGCTGCTCCTTGGCAGATATTTAATGAGGGATCACAAGGCACACGTGGAAAACACGGAACCCACAGGGCTGTAAACATTGACCAGCATCTCTTGGTGGTCTGAGGTCACAGTTCCGTGTTTCAAAGGCTGGGAGTGAGGAGCTTTCCACATGTCTCCTGGCCTGAAAGGGATTTTTAACAGCTCTGCAAGTGGCAACTCCAACGTGCTGCCCACCTCGGGCATTTACAACGGGATTTCAGATGGGAATAACCCAACACCTCCAGGCTGAGCACACATAGCACTCAGCTGCAAGGTTCTTTTTATACGTCTTAGTGGGATTTGTCCAGCAGGAAGTGTGCAGGAATTACATGGCAGCCCCCAGCAGTCACTAAATTGCAGCAGTGAAAAAGAAAGGTTTGAAATAATTGTCCATTTTCCTTTGACACAAACCAATTCCCACTGTTCAGGTGTTTCCCAAGTCCCAGTGACAGGCCGGAGTGCAACGCTTCAAAATTGTTCTTCCAGCAAATGGGAAACTATTTTAACAAAATTTAGGGAACAATTGTGAGTTCAACAGAATAATCTTCTACTCTAGACCTGCTTGAACACCTGGACAGATGGAGAATAAATATTGAGCCAACAAATCTGGGAACTGACTTGCTGGTACTTCGTGTTTTGGGGGATGGGAGAGCTTGACGTTCGGCTTTAAGTTCTGTCCTCAATTTACACACACTGAAGAAAATTGTTAAAGTCCAATGAAGTTGATTAATTTTTAGCCCCTCTCAAGTTTGTAACTTCAGGGTGCCAAGAAGGTGATGCTGTGGTGAAGGAAATGAAATTCCTGAGTTACACAAGAGAGAGGGGTGGGAGCTTAGGCTGACCTAACTCAGTTATCACAGAATCCCAGATTGGTTTGGGTTGGAAGGGAGCTCAAAGCCCATCCCAACCCACCCCAGCCATGGGCAGGGACACCTTCCACCATCCCAGGCTGCTCCAAGCCCTGTCCAGCCTGGCCTTGGACACTTCCAGGGATCCAGGGACAGCCACAGCTCCCTTGGGCACCCTGTGCCAGGGCCGCACCTCCCTCACAGGGAAGGATTTCTTACCAATATCTAATTAAAATATCTTTTTTAGCTTTAAACCACTCCTCCTTGTCCTATCACTACCTGCCCATGTAAAAAGTCACTCTCCCCTGCATATCCCCTGTACCTGCCACCCAAACCAAGGCACTAAACTGAAAGATTAATTCTGGTCTGTAATAAACAGCACACATTATTCCCATTCATTATTTTGCATAAAGAATGCAGGCCAATTTGTATTATTTATGTGAAATTAGAACATTGGGGGTGTAAAGAGTCTTCAGATTGGAAATCTGGCTGTAGCCTCACTGAGTAATTTGGTGTTTGCATTAACGACTTGTTAACATTTCAATGAAGCAGAAGCGGTGATTACAGGAGGTCTCTGCCAAAAAGACTCCAAAACCTGAGGGCAGACAAAAGCCCAGGAAAAGAAACATCCAAAGCCTTTAGGAAAACCAAAGTGTTTTCCTGAAGGCAAAGAATTCCAGAAGCCAGGAGCACGGAGGGGCTCACACTAAACCTGGCAGAGGGATGGCACTGAACTCCTCCTGCCCAAGGTCTGCAACACCAGGGCTGAAACCCTGAGATGAACAAAACATGGGTACAAAAACCACGGTGAGGACAGCAGGGAGCAGGAGTGAACATCCATACCCATCTCTGCACAGTCAGGATCTCCACTTGTACCCAAAACATCTTTACAGGGCACCCTGAGAGCTGATTTCATCTCCAGCCAGTTTAAAACAGAGACAAACTGGAAAACGTGGACACTGTGACAGCTCCACCTCCATCTGCATCCTGGTCTCAGCTCACCTGCTGGGACACTCTGAGCCAGGTTGGCTCTGGGGCTTAGGACAGAGCCCCTGACAGCACTAAAACATCCTCAAATGATTATTCCCCTGAACTGGAGAACATTTACCAACCTTTAAGATGTTTCCCTGAAAAAGCACTTGGGTCTACCTTGTTGTGAAGCTTTGGGATACAGCAGGAATACCCAATCTGGTGGCACAAGGATATTTCACAGTTGGGTTTGGGATGGATTTGGGGCGTTCATCAGCAACACCAGGCCAGGAGGGTGACAGCAAACACCCCAAAAAGCAGAACACAAAGCACGGGGTTGGAGGTTCGAGCCCACCTCCAGCTTTAGGCTACGCTCTGGGTTCCACAGAGTGAAAACTCCCAGGGGAAAAGCTGCAGCCATCTAATTCCTACAGCACTTCCACTTGGCTTTCAGGAGAAAACTGAAGTGGGAGTAGCAGTAGTTTCACACATACAAAAGGAGCCCTATTTTTAAGAGGAAAAAAAAAGAGTTAAAAAAAAAAAGAAAAGGCTAAAGAAGCAGGAAGCGGAGGAGTAAATGACAGTGGTAGGGAGAAGAGATGTCTCCTTCCATTTAGACAAGCAGACATACTCTTGCAATTTAATGGATTAGAAGGACTCAGAGATATTTACTGTCTAGCCACGTAAGTACATTCCAGCTCTTGATTTGCTTTTAGCATCAAAACCAGTCATATATTACATCAGTGGGATTCTTGTTTGTTGAAATAAGTGAATAATTTGGGGAGTATATTCAGTTCGCTCTTTTTGCATTCCCTTGTTTCATCTGGTCTCAATTTCCACGAGATGCTGTTCGGGAAACTTGCAGCTGGGAGCACGTGGCCAGCGAGACAGGTTGGTCAGGAGCTGACATCTCCACTCATTTGCTGGGCTGCATGTTAAATTAATAATGCTGATGTTAAATTAATAACATGCAGGCTGAGCTGTAATCAGCTTGACATGCATCACTTTGGGGGGTTTGCTGTGCAGACTGCAGGGACACAGCTCAGCCGAGCCAATTTCTTGGCTCATCTTTTCCAAAAGGTGCTCCTTCTTCATCCTCTCATTCTCAGCCTCCTCAGCCCTGTGTCCCCATTCCCATCCTTCAAGATGAGCCAGCTGGGGGAACTAAAATGGCATTAAACACCTTTTTTTGTTGTTGTTTTGGCAGTGTGGATTTTCTGCTGGTTTAGGGTTCTCAACTGGCTCCTGAAAAGGTCAAGAAGTCAGCACAGAAAATAAAGCCCAAGCCAGGAAAAGAGGAAGGAACAGATTGCTGCACCATCAACCCCACCATCAGACTACCTGGCAACGGCTTCACACTTGTTCTTCTCATGGAAAAAAAAAAAAAAGTAACAGTCCTGAAATAGGTAGAATCTTGTTTCTGTTGCTAAAGCCTGCGACTTCTGAAGTGACAACCTTCTGATGTTCTGTGGAGCAACCACCACGGCAACTTCCCCTAAAAAAATCTTAACCCATCGTTCTTTTTTCCTATTGCAGGGCTGAAAATTCAGCCAGTCAGAGATAGCCAGTAAAAACAGAAACATCAGCCATCTAAATTCCCATAATATTGACTTGAAACAAAATACACCAGTGTTTACTCTATTGCTTTGGCGTGGGCTGGTTTGTTTGCAGTCAAACCGTAATTTATACTGGCTCCTCACATATTGATATGTTGAGGAAATAAACAGTAAATACTATTTCCAATCCATCTGTTTAACTTGTTAGAAAAACAACAGTCAGAGGCTTTTGAGAATTGTAGTTTTTCTGTGCAAACCCAAATTGGGAAGTGGAGCTCTGTGTTCGCTCCAAGTGCTCTGTGTGGGTTTGGATGAAGTGTGGCTCCAGCCTCAATTCCCAGCTCTCGCTCCAGGTCCTGGCAGAGCTGTGGGGAGTTTGCAGGGATTGTCTGGAGGGAACCCACCACATCTGTGAGCCTGGCTGGAGCCATCCCACTCCTCCTTGCTTCTCTTTGTCTGACACACGGCTGGGACTTTTAGGGAAAACCTCACCCACCAATAGGGAGCTTTCCATGAACTCAGCTCCTTCCTCCTTCTCCTGCTGGCTCTGGAGTGGAGACTCAGCTGGGCCACGAAAAAGGGGTTTAATTCTCAGTTCTTCACAGAAAAATGAAGGTATTGATGTTTGTTCTTGAGACTCATCAAGCACTGAGCAGCTTTTGTGGGCTGCTCTGTCCCAGGGCCAGCACTGCTCTGAGGGTTTGAGCAAAGAGGGACAGGGGACTTCTTTGGCCTGTCAAGCCGCTCCATCCTTTAAGCCAAAAGAAATTTATTTGAAAAAAATAAAGAAAGAAAACGAAAGAGAAAAAAAAAAAAACAGAAGAAGGAGAAGAAGGGGAAGAAGGAGAAGGAGGAGAAGAAGAAGGAGAAGAAGGAGAAGAAGAGAACAATAAAAAAAAAGAGAGAGAAGGAGAAGGAGAAGAAGGATAAAAAGGGAAAAGACAAGGCAAACACCAGAGCTTGTTGGAAGTAGCAGCTGGTTAGCAGCAAGTGAAGGTGGGATGGTTTTTGGGATGGGATGGAGAGGAAAGGGTGGGATTTAAGGAAGAAGTTTTCCACAGTGAGAGTGGCAAAACACTGGCACAGGTTCCCAGAGCAGCTGTCGCTGTCCTGGTTCCCTGGAAGTGTCCAAGGCCGGGTTGGACAGGGCTTGGAGCAGCCTGGGACAGTGGAAGGGGTCCCTACCATGGCAGCGATGGAACAGGATGAGCTTTAAGGCCCCTCCCGACCCAAACCAGGCTGGGATTCCTGCTTTGGCTGAGCCACCAAGCAAACAAAGCAGTGGAGTCCAACTGCTTCCACCAGGACTCACATTCTGCTGAAAGATGGGGAACAGAATTCCTTCCCTTCAACCTGTCAGTGTCTGAGTGTGAGTAAAGCACTGCCAGGGAACGGGAGAGGGAAAAGTGTTTGTTGACTCGTGTACAACAAGAGAGAACTATCAGCTTTTAAAGGCTCAATTAAGCTGCTTTCAACATCTAGGCCAGCAAGTTAGTACCTTGCTTTAAATATTAAAACTGTGGAGATGGATCTGAGCCTTACACTCCAACCTCGAGGTGGGTAATTTAAACCATCTGCACTGCAGAGCTGCTGCTGCTGGAGCCAATAAAAATATTTCATAATTACTTCTTGCTTCCTTTTTTCACCAGAATCAAATATCATCATTGTTAAAGGTCAGAAACATTCCACTTTTCAACACTTGGAGAAAAAATGCTTCTCTAGGTAGCCAGTAAAGAGTTTTCATAGCAGGAATAGCCTCAGCTGTAGGTTATCAGCTTTGGGAGAGCAGGTTCCAGACACTCATCAGATTTCTGATACCAGGAGATGTCCCAATCATTTCATTTTCTTTCTGTGATTTCAAGTGTTTTCCCCACAACACCCACTCAGAAGAATCTTTCAATGTATTTTAGGTTCATTCCATATAAGCCTAAAACTCTTGATAAATTTTGCATTTCTTTTTGTAGGCTGTCTTGGTCAACTGCAGATCTTTTCTAAGAAAACAGACTTTAAATGCCCTTTAGCTTTTTGTTCAATTTCCAGCTCTCTAACAATGGATTGAAATACATAAACAGGCTACAGCTGTTCAGCCTTCCAAATCCTGACAACTCCTCCCTCCATTTGGGACTCCAGTCTCTATTTCTTTTTTGTCTTTGACTTCTTGTGGACTGAAATCCAATCCTTTTGTCTGCATCTGCTGCTAAAAGCCATTTCTCCCCAGCCCCAGCCTCGTCCCCTTGTGTCTCATCAAGCACATTTACATTTGGCTCAGAAAATCCCAACCAGAGCATTTCATGCCCAGCCACAGAGCACTGATGAGAGGAGCTCTCTGCTCGTGGCTTCTGGAGTGACACGTGGTGGTACCCCATTATTTGGGGGGGGGAATCAAACAGAATCTAATTTTAAAATAAGGGAACTGCCCTTTTGAAGACTTTAAAAAAATATATTAGTGGTTTTATAAAGCAGGCAAAAATTAAACTGCATTAGAATGCATATAAGAAGGGAAATTTTGGATTTATCCAGTGGATTGGATGTTTTTGTGAAGCTGTCAAGGTCAGCCAGGAAAGATTATCTGCTCAGGAGCCCAGCCCTGAGTCATTGGGATTTCACCTGGACAAATGGGATCCTGAGATGCCAAACCACCAGCAGGAACAACCTGTGGGGCTGAGGTGCAGGATGCTCATCCCCAGGAGCAGCTTCCATCCCCTGAACTATCTGTACATCCCAGCAGCTCCCACGAGGCTCCAAGAAAAATGAGCAGCATCAGAGTGATGTGGAGCTAATGAAGGGAGTCAGGGCTGTCCCCAGAGTGAATTGTCACATTTGCCTTCATGGGAGCAGATGGGAGAAGCAGGCTCCTGGAACCTTCTCTGGGGCTTTCCAGCCAACAGCTCAAGGACTTGGAGACCTTGAGCTTTCAAAACGTGGCTTGCAGAGAAAGGACAGCTCTGGGTGTCTCCAGCTGACAGCACCGAGCCAGGCTCTGGTTCCTGCACAGAGCCTGCCAGCAGTGTCACTTTGAGCTGGGTCAGGCCTCAGGGCATTGTCACCACCACCAGACACACCAGGGGTCACAAAGGCACAGTGGAGGCATCTCCCTGTAACAGGGCTGGGGTGAGGATGGGCTCCCAGGCTCTGAGGATATCCCTAATCCAGCAGCACTAACGCTGATCCAGCTTCGGAGGCAGAATAAAATCAAGGAATGACTCAGAATCATGGATTGGATGGGAAAGGACCTTTAAAAGTCATCAAGATAAACTTCCCTGCCATGGGCAGGGACACCTTCCACTATCCCAGGCTGCTCCAAGCCCTGTCCAACCTGGCCTTGGACACTCCCAGGGATCCAGGGGCAGCCACAGCTTCTCTGGGCACCCTGTGCCCGGGCTGCACTGCCTTCATGGTAAAAAACTCCTTCCTGACATCTAAATCAACCTAAATCCTTCTGTTTAAATTCATTAACCCTTGTCCTGAGGCCTATAACAGGTCCTGCTAAAAGTCTGTCCCCTCTCTCTTCCTTGGAGGAAGAGCTGAGAGGCTTCAGTGAGCTCTTCCCAGAGCCTCCTCTCCTCCTATGAGGAACATTCACATTGCTTACACCAAACCAACCTCCTAACAAAGAAAATCCGTGATGTAAAAAATGTGAGAGCAATAAAAAACCAGAGACTTTCAATTACCATGGCTCAGGAATATCCAGCAGCCTCACTGGTGCCTTGGGAAGGCTGACCTGAAACAGAGACTGGACAGAGCTGGAGAATAAAGTAGGGATTTATTGAAAGACCTCCAGGATACACCTTGGGCAAGACAGGGCCTGCCTACACCCAAGGTGGACCCAAAATGGTCACAAAATGGACACAAAATGGACACAAAATGGCTGAACGGTCATGAGGTCTCACATTTTTATAAGTTTTGGTCCATTTGCATCTTGGGGTTGAATTGTCCCATTCCAGCTCCAGGTTGTGCAGTCCCATCCTTCTTGTTCCTCCCTTCAGCCACCCTTGGTTGTGCTTTTGGGCTGAAAGTTGTCCTTGGTGTGCAGCAGGAAAAGGATTTGTTTTGTGTCCGTGCTGTGTGCAGAGCTGAGTGACCCTGACTGTGAGCTCAGAGCTGCACCCCTGGGCAGCACAAAAACTGAAAATACAAAAGCTAAAGCTGAAGGCATCACCACCACGGGGTCCTTCCAAGGCAGCAGGCACAGTGAGAGCAGGACCCCAGCACAAGGCTGGCACATCCTCCTCCCTCCCCGTCTCCCCAGCCAGGAAAAGCTCAGTTCAGCCCTCTCCAACATTCTTCTCCACCCACAGGAGTTGCAGAGCTTATCCCAGGCATTGTGCCTGTGGCCCAGGCAGCAAATTCCTCAGCTGGGAGAGAGGAGCAGCGCTGGCACCAGCAGGGCTGGGTGAGGAACCTCCTGCCCCCAGCCAGGAGGAGCTTCTCATCACCAACCCACTGCCCTGGCTCTGCTCTGGGGCCAAACCTTCCTCTGGCCAGCAGAAAAACCAGGCATTCTCTTCCCTCACTTTCCCCTTTCCCACCTTTACACAGGCACACAGAAGAGCTCAGAAATAATAAATACTCAGAGAAGGTCAAATGCAAGAGCTCCCTGATTTCTGCTTCTTTTTCATTTTTACCCCAATTTCCTTTGTTTCCACTGTCCCGCTTTGCCAGCATCTCTGCAGAATCCCTGATCTGAAGATATTCTCTGTCACAGAAATCACCTGTGCATCCCCTGGTACCTCTTATCCAGCCTTTATTTCCTGTGTCAGACAAAAACTGGAAGCATCAATGCCTTTTTATGGAGATCTTTGGAACCTCCTGTTCTAAAAAAACCCTGTAACCTTCATCACAAGCATCCATACAACTCTCAGGTAAAAGAAATTAGTCTGTCCACACTATTTAAATTAATGAAAGCATTGCAATACATCCAAAACACTGCAATATTGCAGCAGAAGGAAAATTCTTCCTTCCCCTTTCTGACCCAGACAGGCCTGGAACTAAAACAGGTATTTGAGCCTGAGTTCCACTTCCTGAGCAGATCCTGCCAGCTGGGCCCATCTGATGTGAGTAAGAGTGTCTGGGAGAGTGTTTGAGTCCTTTTTCCTTCAAATGGCTTTATCTCTGAACTGAAAAACAGAGAGAAGCAAAGAAATGGAGAGAAGCTCTTAGGTCTGGCTTACTGCAGAGAACTGAGCAGCACCAACCTCAGAGCTCAGCTCCACTCAAATCCCTTCTCCAAATTTATTCTTTCTGCTGGTAAGTACAGAACTAAAAGGCAGACGACTCCAAAATCAATAAAAGGCAGAAGACTCCAAAATCTTCGAAATACGAAGTTGTGTTTTACCCTGCCTGGTGCAAATGTGACCCAGGAGCTCTGATGTGGCCCAGAGAGATCAAAATTCAGAGTAAATTCTCTGCCTGTGAAGTTGTCTTATGTAACCAAAAATATCACAAAGAACTTACTAAACTTCCTCAGTTATTCCAGATTTTTCGATGTTCAAAAAACTGTCAAATATTCAACCACTGGTGGGGGCTTCATAGAAATGGAGATAATTTACTTCAGTTTAATACCCAATTATCCTCTGACATCTACAGGTGCTTGATGTTAGACACAGAGTTCTTTTAAAAAGTTCAGAGAAGGAAAATCTAAAGCTCCATGACTAAATATTGCAACCACTTTTCATGCATTTTTTAAATGTTAATTTTGTTTGAAGTCCTTATACCATTTCCTCACACCTATGAATAAATAATCCCATGCCTGGGTGTATTTTACTTGTGTGCACATGAAAAAAATACAGCAGTGAATCCTAATTCTTGCCTTCCATCATCCAGCAGGCTGCAAACACCCAGCAGACAGGAGCAAAAGGATGTGGGGTGGAATAAAGTTTACTTCTGAGAAAGAAGATTTGGGAAAATCCAGGGGAGAGATCACTGATGGCACTGTTTTGGAGGCTGCTCCCGAGTGGAATTTTTCTCTCCTTGGGGAGTTGATCAAATTTGTAAGAAAGTCACTGAAATTTTCCTTTCAGAGACATGAAGAAGAAGAAGAAGAAGAAGAAGAAGAAGAAGGAGAA